>OMLP01038085.1:0-11438 GCA_900302685.1 Spondyliosoma cantharus | reverse complement strand
AAGAAGAATGGACTGAAAAATGTGCATCCATTCTCCCTCCAACCAGCACAAGACCCATGTGCTTAATATGCCAGGAGACTATAGCTGTGATGAAGGTTTCCAATTTGAAATGGCATTATGAGACGAAGCATAGGAATTTTGAAGAGACATTTCCTCAAAATTCAGAGGTAAGAACAACAAAAATAAATGCACTGAACTCATCATATCAAGCTGCAAAGCAGGATTCTTGTCACATCTATGACACAACAACTAAAAGCAACAGAGTGCTCACTTAGAGTGGTGTGGATTTTGGGTAAGCCCAAGAAGCCATTCTCAGATGCAGAAGTAATAAAAGAATGGATGACTGAAGTGATGGACACAATGTTTGAAGGCAAACAAAAAGAGGAAATATTCAACTATGTATTTTAATTCATGTCAAAATGGAAATAACATTTTATTTTAGTTCGTAGTTCGTTTGTTGTCCTTTTGAATGAAAAGGACATTTTGTTTTTAATATTACAGTATTATTGCATGTGGCCTGACCGACCTCCATACATCTCTGTGGCCCTTTAAGATTTGTATTTGAGTACCCCTGCTTCAGATGAACAGATCTAACCTGATGGACAAGACTGTTGTTACACAGAACTATCTGGAAAGGCGGAGGTAGTTTGGAAAACTGCATGCCCGAAAAAAACACTTATGCCCTTTTTTACACAGAGATTCGGCATTATCACCGCAACGAAGGCTCGCCTTTGTGCAGCCTTTGTCTGTTCACACTAATCCAAGCAGCGCCAACATAAAGCCACCCAGTGTGTCATTTCATACAGCATGCCAACGAACCAAAAGAAGAGCGACGTTACACATTGTCGCGCTGAGATCTGTGTGGTTCTTTTATAAAGTATTTAAAAAATAAAATCTACTGTAACGTGTTTCCCCAAGTTTCCACCTGTTAATCTAAACAACAGCTCACAATCATCTTATTAGCATTGTTTTACAGAGAGATACATCACAGTGACACCAGGCACCCATATACAGTTATGTAACAGCACGCTAGCAAGCTAATTCTTGTCCATTTGTGGTCTGATTAAAACTTCAATTCATTGTCGCCGATATACGCAGTGCTCCTTCCCTCTGGTTTTCCAGCCGACAGATCACAGAGGGGTGTGTTAGCATGAGACTATCCAAGAACAGGCCCCCAGCTGTGGGCGCAGACAACCAGCTAGACGACTGACAGCTTAGCTTTTGAACGGAATCAAATGCTTATGCCCCTTTTTCTTGCTCTTTCTCATCAAAAAATGTGCCGGGTGTATTGTAAGATACAGGTCTTGAGAGAAAAGCGGTAGGATCCAATGAGTCTTGAGCGGTTTACTGAGTGGGCGTGATGATTTTTTTTCTGACCAGATTTTACAAAAATGTGTAAATGTTGGGTGTTGTGAATGATGAATGGTAGCCCATTGGTTGGCAAATAAATACTGTTTAAAGTAAAATGTCCATCAGGTTAATCAAATCAGTTGACAGTTTATCGCTTCACTTTTCAGTTCACATACATTTTTATCACTTTCATTATTCATTCTTCAAGCAATTTTATCACTTCCATTTTTGTCAATTATTTTTTGGTGCTTTCACCCTTTAGGACACCTTTCTTAAATGATAGATTACATTTTTTGTGTTATGAAGGATAAATGATAAATGTACGATGAACTAAATGATAAAACATGGTTCTGTTCAGATCACTTCGTAACTCATCAATTTTTCCTTTTTATTTTTACCCCTCTATTTTTCAATCCACATGAATTTTTATCATGTCCATTTTCATCATTTCATTTTTGTCACTTTCACCCCTCATACCTATAGCACTAACGCTAACTTTAGAGGAGCCACCATTGTCGTTTTCAAATGAACAGTCACTTCTCTCGCTGGTAGTCTCAACTAAGCCAACTGCCTGTAGTTCCTTATTAATGACGCTTTCACGTGACCTCACAAATCCAGCTGCTTCACAAGGCAAGAACGGATCCCGCATAGACACTGTTGGACTGCATGATCAAATTGCTCTCGCTGTGTATACGAAATGTATGGTGTGTTGTTTCTCTCATTTCTTCATAAAGCTCCACGGAGCATATCGGTTGGTAAACATGAACATAATGTGTGCAGTTTATGACCTTTCACATGCAATCTGGGCACTGAATTATTTTTCAAACTGTAAGCATAGAGTGCCAAGGGAAGAAAAGACTGGAGAAAACTTTATTTTTATTCTGACATTTTTGACTTGTATAGATTGTGCTTAAAGGCTTTTTTAAATTACTTCTGCTAACATCCCTTGACAGGCAATGGAGTCCAACCTTGCATGGCGTACAAAGAAGTATGTAAACATTACGCGGCTAGAAGCAGCAGAGACATAACAGGCTGCAGTCACGCAGCAAAATCTATCTCATTCCCTCTGAATGGAAAAATAAAAACTAACAAAACAGTACGAAGACAATCATGCAGGCTAGCCAAACAGACATACCCGCCTCCCCAGAGACAGTTCTGAATGACTGTCTGGAAGGAAATGAATTCTTCTGATGAAACACAATCATAAAACAAGATGTGGAGACATGCAGACATTTGAAAATGCATGCACTGTCAAAGGAGTTGAGAACTATACACTCTGACCATATACCATCGGTAAGTAAAGTACCTAGTTCTAACAAGTGATTAAGAAATAAATAAGAGCTACCAGAAAGAATGCAGCAACAGAGGAGGCGATTTTCTTCCTCCATTCTCCTACTTTGGATTATTACTTTGGATCGTGAGCAGCCTATCATCACAGAATGAACTTCAAGAGATTTGCAATTGGATCCAAGGGTAGAAGAGAACAAGGAGGAATAACCATTTTTACCAAACGTCTGTGGAGTTCTTCATTCAAAGTTTAGACTTTGAGGAAATTTGGGGACCTCGGCTGGGGTCGAGACTACTACTCTTTAAGATTGAGCTGTATGCTTTGCCCTTGCTAAATCTTTGTAATAAACCTTCAACTATAGTTAAAGTAGAAGGTGTGGACACTGATTGTATGTCTCTTTGATGGAAGTAAAAAGAAGGTAATAAGTGTGCAAAATATCTTAAAGGTTCTTAAAGGTTACTCTAGCCCAACAAATTGAACAGTCCCTCAGGGTTTACCAAAAACTATTCAGGTGAGGTGCTAAAGCCAGCAGGGTCGAAGTAAGGACGTAGGCAGTGAGAAGCTAGACGAGTCCCCTCGCTACTAGCTTAAGCAGTCCCTATTTAAATCCTGTTTTAAAGTAACACCCAGTAGGTTTAGGGAGCTAACCATTTATAACAGAGAGCTTGTCCTGTACCTCCTGGACAGGGGTATACTCTAACAGCACACACACAAACTTACACACACATTGCACTCAAACCCGCATATATAGATGCAAAATTGCACATTATAGTGCCACTTACGCACAGTCATCCACGCTGAAACCCTTCACATGGAGACAATAACAATGAAGGGTAGCCAGGCGCTTCATGCACGTATATATAAGACTACTTCAACTTAAGGCCACAACTTTAACAATCAGTGAATCTCACAAACAAAACCAAAAGGGATCTTCCTGTAATGTGCTTAATCATATTTTTAAAATCAGATGATTAGATTCACAAAATCAAATTAGCAGGTAAATCACCTCATCGCATATTTGTCAGCAGAAAAGTAACAAGAAACTGTAGAACAGAATTGCCAAAGTTTTTTCAGTGTTTTCACTTCAGCCATCATTTTCCACTCTCAAGTATCAAGACTGGTGCCAGCTTCAAAAATCCAATCACCCAGAATTCAGAACTTTCAGAAAAGTTCATGTCATGGATTGTCTTAAAAAAAAACAAAAAAAAAAAACTTGCATAATGATAATTAATTGGCGAGGTCTTGAATACACATAAAATAGAATCACACAAATTATGGAATTCTACTACGCAGGGGGCAATACTTCATGAAATTCATGACTTAAAAATGATTTTGCAAGGTCCAATTAATACAGAACTTTTTTACATTTTTATGTTATTTCCCAACTGAGAGGGCCTAAGTGAGTTGCACAGTAATTATAAGAAGTCGAGGTCACAGTTGAACATAAGTAAAACAAAAGCCCTTGCACCAGTGTAGACCATTGAATATACACAAAGGTGGAGTGAAGACAAAACATCTGGATCACCCCCTGGTAGGTGGGGTGATCTCATGTCTCTTTAGTTTCTCTTGCCCTGTTGGTACTTTCAAACATCTGCTGTGTTTTACTGTTTCGTCATGTTCACTTTCAGCTGTTTCAGGAGTCACGTTTAGTTACTCTTGGTGAAAATACAATGCTTCCTTTAATGCTACTTCGTAACAAAAGCTTGTAGATTACTAAATAACGGGGCTTTGATTGTGAAGAAGTCATAAATGTGTCTGTAGCAGAATTAGCGGAGGCACTTTGTTAGCAGCGATTCTTTGAAAGTGCTGCAGGGATTGGGACATGCACATCGTTGGTTTAAGACACACCTTTAAGCAGGTAGCTCACTTGTGGTGGAAATGCAAATCTCGGCAGCGCCAAGCTGCCGCGCCGAGTCAAACCGAGTACAGCAAGGCCAGCAGGTGTGATGAAAAAATGGCAAGAGTGTAAAGAAGTAAAAGTTATGGGGTTTAACCAAAATGCCAGTGTGTTTCATTGCAGAGATATCCACTGCTTCCTTCTTGTAATACCACCACCTGGTATTAACTTCATCTAACACTGGTTGTTACAGAAACATATCTTTAGTGTAACTAATGACAACGCCACACACCATCCGTTAAGATTATGAGATAGCAGTCTAATTTTGACCGGTTGTCAGAGGTTCAGCAGTTTGGTCCAGTTTTGCATATCCTTGCTCTGCTGTCAGTTATTAGTTGCCTTTATGTACAACAGACGACTGGAAATTGGGATTGTATTGATTTTCCATGTTTCCAGAATGTGATAAAAAAAAAATCACTAGTTTTGCACACAATTGTTCCTTACTTTCTTCCTAAAATTCTACATCCTACTAATCATGTCTTACATGTACAGAGGGCTTTACAAAAAACATTCAAAATACTGCAGTGGTCACACTGTTTCCACTCATGCTGTATTTCTATCCTACTTCGCACGGAGCATCTGGAACAAAACAATTTCCCCCCAGGGATTAATAAAGTATTCTGATTCTGATATTAGCCTGACCATTTCACTGTTCATACTGTATGATATATTCAGTCCTGACATGTTCATTGTTTGGCAACATCACTTTTAAAGTTACTTATAACATTACAAGATGACTGTTTGATGTTATTGCGTTATCTACTGAAAACATTTCACAGAGATTAAGATGGACTGCAAAGTACTCGTGATCACCCTCCTTGAGAAATTGCTGAACAAGGCTCCAGTGCATCATCTACTGGTGAGAAGCATGCAGCGCTTTGACCCGCGACGCATGGCTGAATCTAAGGCACTGTGCGTAACTCAAATGAGAAGAATGTTGCACACACTTGTTGAAGCTAAACACAAAGATAAGGCAGTGTGTGACAATAGAGAGTGTGGGGAGTTTTATGATGTGGCTTCTCTTCAAGCTAAATTCAGGGAATTCGACCCCAAAACTGATCGACTGGACACCTTGCTGTAGGAGACAATGGGGACAAAACCATAACTTGTGGGATGTGGTGAAGATTCTGCTTGTCTTGTCTCATGGACAGGCCAGTTTGGAGAGAGGATTTTCTATTAACCAAGAATCGACTGTGGGGAATCAGAAGGACAGGTCAGATCTATTGGGGCCATAACCAGGGGTCGAGATCACAAAAAGCTACTCTGTTTGGCTGCAGGAGCCAGGCAGAAATACCATGGTTATCTGGATGAAGAGAAGAGAAAGACAGAATAGTAAGCTGTTGACTTGAAGAGTAGGGCCCTCACAGATGAGCGAATGGTTTGAAAAAGTAGAAGACTAGGATGGAGACTGATATTTGTGCCCTCAAGAAATCCGCTGATGAATGCGCTGAGAAAGCAGAAGTTACAAGCAAACTGTCATCACCAAATGCAACAGTTTCTATAAAACTGCAAAAGAAAAGAAGCATATTGACTGATGATTTAAAAGCAAATTGATGAGAAGCTTGCAGAAAAATAAAAAAATAAACTGTGTGGATTGTTTTGGGGGAATTCAAACAGGGAAGGTTAACTTCTGTGAATGATCAATTAGTTTAATGGTAAATAGGAGGCATAGTTGGCTTCAAATCTAAATGATAAAATCTTGCATTCAAAAGACAGTTTCTATCTGCTGATACTGCTGCCTTCTGAAGTTAATGTCAGTGTTACTGGACATTTATATCACTTATTTATTTTTCAAACATTATTGCCTCTCAGTCATTTATGTTAATTAAAGGCCCCCACACATCGCCCAGACGTCCAACTGCCTTATCCGACCACTCCGTTGCCTCTCGTCTGACCCGTTTGGCAGACAAGTTGCAGTGTACACACCGCTTCGACGTGCTGCCCGTGCCAGTCTCGTGCCAGTACTCCAAAACATGAAAACAGGAAATGATGAAAGGGAGTGCAGATAAAAACAAAGCGCACACAGTATTGATTCAGTATTCGCTCGACTCGAGAAGATGTTTGTGGACTAAATACTTGGCATTTCTGGAAAGATGACTATGGCTAGGGTGACACTCGCGTTGTGTGTTCTCGGGCTCATTATTTTACGAAGACGTCGTCACAGTAGGGAACAAGTAATAAGGAGAAACCATCGTCACTTCGGCCCCGCCCACACACCGCGCTGATTCGCTAGCACACCGCCAATCACAGTATCCAATGGCTCAGACGGCCGAATGCCAACCTCCTCAGACTTCGCATGTTCAGTCGGATCAGACGCTGTCCGCGCGGCTCCGAAAGCCTCCGACGCAGCTGTACACACCGAACAGATTTGTTCCCGACCTCGTCCAAACACTTCAGACGTCCAACGGTTGGCCCGGTGTGTTCCTGCCTTAAGACTACACAATGGAGTCTCAGGCTGTTACACATAATGTGTGTAAACAATGTGTGTCAGTGTTAAAATTAAAGTATATTTTGTATTAAACCACATAGCTTGTCATTCATTTAATTAAGATATACTTTGGTAAATGTTTATGATTATATATGAAGAAGATGGCTGGGAACTACAATAGGTCCTTTTAAGTGCTGATTGTTGTTTTAATTAGTTATTTGGCCGGTATATACCAGCTGGTATTGCAGGTAATGAAATAAAATGAAAACTTCACCTGCCAAAATGTCCAGTGGGACATTATGCCAAATAAATACATTAAAAACATATGAATATATTGTGTGACCAATACAATATTTTGCCAAGACAACCTACGTTATGCAAAAGTTTGGTTTTACCACCACTATGAAGACAGTGAGAGATTCACTGAGTGTTCAGCCAAGTGCAGCGTTTACAGATTGTGAGCCAGCCACACCGGGGTAGGCGGAAGGCGAGCAGCACTTCGGTATGCTCCGCACTACTGGTCAATAAAGGCCTACTTAAAGCACTGACCACAGGCGTACCACGCACATCAAAAGGGCATGAAAAGGTGGAAGGAAGAGACTGTTCTGTGTTATAGCATTTTGTGTTTGAATTCTGTTTAATCTTAACAATTATGGCTATTTAAAACATACTGTATGTCAGGTAGCTGGCTTTTCCAAGTTTGTGTCACTGTCGGCACCAAAGACACTCGCAAAGACACTCGGATCATTTCTGTTTTCCTGAGGGTGGCAACTACCAATAAAACTAGACAACATATCAAGTTATCGATTCATTTAGTCTATAATGGAAACATGAAAGCAGATGCTGCCAGGCTTTCAGCATGACTGGATCTCCAGTCAGTCTCCATTTTTGGGCCAATGGCAGAAGATTTGCATTGTGAAAGTGAAGTTTGTAGGGAACCAGGAATCGGAAATGCTGATGGTGTCTTTATGCTATAGCCATTACATTGTGCAATCAACATTTACTTAATTTAAGGCAAAAAAAAAAAAAGTTGTGACGTGGTGGGAGTGCCGGTGGTTGTGGAGTGACTTTGGGGGGCGCTGGACTTAACTCCATATTTGGAATATGTGATGGGAACGTGGTCAAGATGTAAGATTCTCTTTATGCAAGGAAGATCAGCACCAAATGTAAAATAGGTTTTTGAGCGGGCACTGTGGATCCCTCATATGGTGTACTGGTCCCTTGACCTCATCCTGGGACTCAGTGTTTCTTGCCATTAACTGCACCCAACCACAATGACATTTGAGAAACTTAACACAGACCAGGGGTAGAGAGGTCAGACTAATGGCTCATTCCATTCTGCTCCAAGAGGACATTAGAGGTGACACTCTACATGAGGCAACTTGTTATGAGTCCTTAATCTCTCAGTTCAGTCTCTCAGCAGCCATAAAACTGCAGTGAGACAAGATGCTGACTAAGGAAAATTAGTGTGATAATAATGCAGTTAAAGTACTGCAGCTCCCAGTCCTTTTGGAGCTTCCCAGCCAATGTACACTGATCTCATTCTGCATTAATCAGCCAAAGGTCACTGTTACTATATATGAGGAGAACCTTTTTTTTCCCCAAGATTTAATGAGCAGGGTGATTCTGTCTTTCTCTGAGGCCCAGGCTCATTTCATGTGACCACTTTTGACCATACGTTGACGTCTGCACCACGCCACAAGGGACAAGACACAGTTTAACATTTTCACACTACAGAGAAGCCGGTCTTCATATTGAGGCGCACCATGAAACCGTTCTGAATGTCTGCATCATGTTTGAAGCCTTTGTGTCTATATATACATAATCTGCAAAGTGCCAAATATCTTTGCTCCATGAGGAAAAGAAAAAGGATCTTTGTAAAGTTTATTCAGTTTAAGTTCACTCATGTATGTTATATTTGCATCAATATTACAGTAACCCTTCATTAAGTTGGTGTAACACACATTAAACTACTTCTTGGATATTACCTCTGGCAAGGAGGCATTGTTTTCACCAATGTCCATTTTTTGGTTGGTTGTCAGCAGGATTTCACAAAACCTGTATGGAGGATGAATCTCAGCCCAGAATAGACCCCATTAACTCTCAGTGCAGATCTGGATAACAGGACAGATCCAGATTTTCATTCTACGTTCTTTAACATTGCAAGATAGGACACTTTTCATGATTTCAGTTATTTCTCAAGGACTAAAGCATGAATCTTGATGAAAATATTCAGGGTTATTTATCTATAAATGTGTACAAAAGGGGACTGTTGGGCCTTGGCGAAGGTATGTGTACCTCTGAGTGCGACTCTTGTTAGAAACCTTAAATGTCTACAACTACATCAAAACTCTTCCCTTTCACACAAATTCAGAAAATAATCTGATATGTGTCACAACATTAGTGAAAACTGCTCAGGCAGAGCCATGGACAGTGTAAGAACGGGTGTGCTGATGGAAGAAATGTAGCCCTTTTGTAACCCAGGGAAAGTGGGACATTAAATAGAGTATTAAATAGAGAAGAAGCGATTAAAGTGTCACTCTAGTTATTTAGTTTTGCACTTCCATGGAGTTGGGGGACCTGCAAGAGACAGATTAGACACTTCTTTTTTTTTTTTTTTAAAGATCAAAATTGAAGCAGCAGAGGCTGACATATGCTGATTTTTAGTTGCAATTGTGAGTATATACATCGAGTATTCATCTTGTATAAGACCCTATCTTAACTACACATTTTGGAACCTCCAGAAGCCTCTTTCTGCCTTATTCAATTAAAACAGAGTGACAGTAACCAGGGCAACATTATCAGCCTCTACAAAAAGATACCTTGTCTTGACCTGCGATTGCAGTGTCTCCCTGGGAAAATCATAGGGATTATGAAAACGCCATTGATGCAACAATCCTAAAGTCAAATTCCATAGAGCAGATATTATCTTGAGGGACAATAATCAAAACAGAAACAAGGTCATTGTGCCTAATTTCACCAGAAATATTCAAATGGACTAAAAATGAAAAATGAAAAAGTTGCAAATTAGCACCTGTTGAATTTCTCATTCACGCTTTGTATGTTTGAAACAAGTTTCAGAAAAGTGCTTTAGCTTATTTCCTTATTTAACTTGGATGATAATGCAGTTTAATGACTAACGAGGGTGACAGATGTAGAACATCAGTGTCCTGATTGGCCGCAGTTTACTACGCTAGACAACCTGTCTGTCTGTGGTGACAAGCATGCAATTACATAAATCTGGATTACTTGCCATGTACTTAAAGCTGTAGTAGTGTGTGTGTTTGTGCGTGTGTGTGAGCCAACTAGGCCAGTATATCTCTTGGCTTTATTCAGCACAGAAGTCTAATCTAATCACACCGGGTAATTGTACAGACTTGTCTAAGCCTAATTCTCTATTCTCATAAATCAGCCTACCGTCTACCTACTGCTTCTGTCCGCCTGTTTGCCAGGATATCCTCTTTTGACTCTTATTATCTTCTCGAAAGTTTCCATGTCCTTTGTTACCATTCTCTCTGTCAGTGCATCTAAAAACACTAAGGAAAACTAATGGGAGGGGAGGGAAGATGAGCTACCAAACTGCTGCCTGGCCTGGGGCACTAGACACTCTACACTCTACTCACACTACTATCACATCCCAAAGTATATGATGACTTATTCTGTTTCCTACCACCTTGTCAGCACCCCAGTAAAGATACAGTATGTATGCCCGGTAATAAATACCTCACTGGGACTCAAGCAGTGTTTGTGAATTCATGCTGTATGCTTGCGGAAAGCACATTTACACACACCCAGAATCACACACACACACACACACACACACACACACACACACACACACACACCCATGGTATATATATCCATAGAGTGTCATTAAACCCCAACCAACCCCAGCCAGTAGCCAATAACAAAGGTTCAGAGATGTGTTATTAGTGATAATGTTTACTTGCACTGACAAATTCCCACAGTGATCCCATAGCTCAGGGCTATGGGATCACTCTGTGTAGCTATAGATTTTTACACAGCTGTTTTCAGGCCATTTCTGCTTTGTGAGATAACACACACTAGAGAGTGAGGGAAGATGGTGAGAAGGGTAAGTAGTTTTGTTTGAACACACCGGAACACAGTGTGAGAGACAGAAATACGATGCCAAGCATGTTGAACAGATGTCTTGCAAACAATAGTACTTCTGTGATGATTTTCAAAACTTATATATAGCAATAAGGACATTTTGTCTTCAGTGTACTGCTGTATCTGATGTGTGAGGTTAGGAAACTCTACTGCATTTAAAGGTACGCTATAAAAGATTTACATAAGAGGTGGCTGCTGCAGGTGCAACAACAAAAACTAATTTGGAAGATTAAACATGGTGTTTTGAGACTAGGAACTACCTCAAGAGTCTTTGGCAATCTCACAATTTTTTCAGTTATGATTAAGAATATTTTGAAACACAATATGAGACGCAACTGGACATT
>OMLP01038077.1:55908-71441 GCA_900302685.1 Spondyliosoma cantharus | reverse complement strand
CCCTCCATCAATCAGAGGCAGAAAACGAGAGCTGAGAAAAACCTCTTCCTCTGACTCCGTTATCACAATGTGGTGAGGGGTTGGGGGGAGGGGGACGAAGGATTTCTCTCTTAATCCTTGACTTTTGTCTGCGTGTGTGCGTGTGTGTGTGCGCACATTCAAATGAATGTGTGTTTCTGTGTGCTTGTGGTATCAAAGGGGTGTAACGTGTGACTCAATTTTTATTCATGCGCGCACACACGGGCGTATAAATACAGTATTTGTTGCCACATTATTTTTGTGTTATGCGTGTCGGCACGTTGACGTCTGTGTGGGTTTGTCTCCGAGTATCTGAAAATGTGCAGTGACACTGCTGTGTGTGTGGACTGTACAGTGTGTGTGTGTGTCTCTGTGTGTGTGTGTGGCCAGGCTTGTTGATATTCTGCACAGTGTGCAGACTGCCTACCGGCACAGCGACACCTGGTCATGCCTCAGAGCGCCGGGGCTCGGCGGGACACCACTGAGAGGCCTTCCCGACAGCCTGACACTGACACACACACACACACACACTACCACCACAAGATATTTTTCCTCTGTATTGCTCAATAGGGATTTTCTTGGCTGTGCTCTTAAATATTGATTCTTCTCACACAGAATAAAATGCATGGTCATACTCCAAATTATATGACAAATTAGGCACAAGTCAAATCTTAAAATGTGTTTTTCTTGCTATCAACGACTCAAGTAATCGACTAATCATTACAGCTCTTGCGTATGTATTTAATCAAAAATATGAACCAGGAGCTTCTTCTCTGAATGTCCACTGACAATCTGTCTTCTTAGTATCTGTACATGAGACCACTGCTTGCAGACTTGGCAGGTGATCCGTCACAATGAATAATGAGAGTGATCAACTTTAATTCATGTTGGATGGGGGAAAAAAACTGTTTTACATCACAGGTCATGACCACTGTATGTTTGCTTTGACTGTGATTTTGTTAAGCCGCGCTTGCATTGGTAATAAATAGAAGTAATCTACTATTTACCACCAGGTGTCATGATCAAATTTTCTGACATGTGTTTTTGATGCACTGCTGAGTATTTAAAGTAACCTCGCCAACTCATATTTGTCAGACGGTGACTGTCTTGTACGGCGGCAAAATGACAGCTTCGCCTTCAGAACAGTACTACTGTCATACACGAACACCAACTCAGGCAGGTCCATCATGTCACCTGGAATACATCAGCTAGAAGTTAGATTTAGCCGTCGGCCAGCTTTCACCAGTGCCTGTGTTTTACCTTGGTATTCATGCAGATAATCTCCTTGTCAAGTTTGGTTGATTTAGCTCATCATATCCAAAGCAGATGAGATCATCCCCCATCACATGGTCTGTTGATTTGTCGTATATGGAAAAATTACAAATATAATGTCTCATAAAGAATAGCTTGTGCTGAATCTTACATGAAGCATAATCTTAACAAAAAACAAAGGACATTGAGGGATGCATTCTCACCAAAATGTCCTCCGTTTATGCTGATTTCTTTTGGCCGCATGATGAGGAAAAAGTTGTGCTTCAAGAAGGGAAGCTTTGTTGTAGCAGATTTATTAATTTTTTTGCCAAGCTTGGAAGAGAAAGGCAGTATGTCTTGTTAAGCACGAGCTGCAAAATAACTTCTATTTGCGTAATACGATTAAAAGTCTGACTGCTGAAACTGTACGTCTGGTGTGTTGATGGTTTGGACGCTGTGTGCAAAAGAGACCAAAATCAAGTCAAAGCCATCTCTTCTAGCGAAAGCCATTTAACTCGAGTGGATACTTCAAATTTGCAAATGACTGTTCAACTAATGTGTGTAACCACTACAGAAATACTGTGAATTATGTTTCAGAGGTGATGTTCCCACTGGAGCGCGAGTAGACTTCCGCAGAGGAAGAACAATAGCATTCCAGATTAAAGCAACCTTCCCGTCTTGACAACAACACGTACACCTCAGAAGTCATCTTCAGTTGGGGGAGCTTCAACATTAAAAGAGAACGAAGGACATAATTAATATTCTCATCACAGAGAGGAAGTTTGCCAAGTTGCAGAGCATCAAAGAAGAATCAATCTGCACCTCCGCTGTTCACATGCAGGTTCCAGGGCTCAGCTCCAATGTAATAAAACGGAGGAGGTATTTATCACCCAGGTCTTAACCGTATACCCTCTGTAGCAACGGTGCTCAACTGTCTTTTTCTCTATCGCACTCTGCCTCTCACACATACAAATATCACCTTCATCTCATACTGACTTGCCCTGAGCCCCACGCCACAAGAAACACAAGAAAGCGCGGATGATTACTTCATGTCTTAAGGGCAAAGAAAATTCCCCCTTTCTAACCTTTTACTGTTATTCTTCCATCTCAAGCATTAATTGAATGCCAATATGCGGCCAATGGTCTTTAATTGGTCTCTCATTAGCCTCGCCTCCGCTCATGAATGCACAACGCAGATGCTAAACTCTAATGTGAATATTCAAAGAAGCCGGGGCAGCCGACACGAAAGAAACGCATCCATCAGGAATAATTAGGGATAACGAAGAGGTTGTCGATAAGAAAAGTCAATAAAGGTACATATTGATGCCCGGTCCGACTCAGTTTCAAGAGTCTCATTAGGCGTTACGGTAAACAAATAGCATGTAACTAATAATCCGTGCACGAGTGAACATGATTCGATCGTGCAAAAGCTATTCTAAGCGCGAATTCAGCTATGAAAGGTGATGAAAGTCTGGGAGCAAAACAATATCAGAGTCTACAAACAGCACGGCAAATAACAGGTACGCACAGAGACAAGCTCCTCTATATGAAATTACACCTGAGCCACAGCAGAAGTCCCTGTTCATGGATTCACTCGGCACATGTCGAGCACGGGACCTGCGGAGAAATTCAATTTTTCAGATTCATCTCCGCCAATGCACAGCTTTCCAATAGATCCTGTACCATGAATGTGTTACTATAGATTTTGAAGAGCAAACTTTTACTTTTCACCCAACTACTCAACAGAGCGAGTGCAGCAGATTTATGACTGACTGACCTCGAAGTAGAAGGAAGGATCGTCACTCTCTCCTCGTTCTGCAACCTCTGATTCCATCTTCCACTTTAAATTTCTTTCTTCCCCTACTCTTTCCTGCAGTAATGAGCTAAACTTTTTATTTCACTCAGCAGGTGATGAAGCAGATGAAACCGAGTGAACATATAAACATATAGAGTAAATGAGTAAAACACGTAGAACAACACAGTGTGGATATGGTTCTGCATATTCTGTAAGTGGGTGGCAGAATGAACCACTAAAACAAAGCTTTGTGGATTCACACGCTACAATGAATCACTCACACTGTGGCCCCAGTGTGTGGCAACATCATATAGAAGAGAAATGGCCAGAGCCGATCACAGAAGCACAGAAGGCTGTGCCAAATGTGTATGTAGTTGTTCCTATGGCTACACTCCAAGGTGGGTATAATTTAAACGTAGGGTTAACAGTGAACATTTTCAGATGGAAGACATTCACAGTGCGCACAATAATCAAAGTGACAGAAAATAATTGTTTCAAGAGCGAGAGTTACAATGATCAAACCCCGGCTCCTTCCTCACCTCTGCACAGCTGGCTAATCACGGTGCGAAGTGGGTGTGAAATGTTGGATTGTTTGGTTTCAGAAAGTTACACAAAGTTCGAGAAGTTCACCCTAATGTATGTTCTATCAGACACTTAGAGCAACTTAGAAATGTCTTTGCATAAAGCTGAAGTTTAATTTTATGTTTTATTGTTTCATTGTGATAATGATGCGGAAGTTCACATTAAAACTCTTTGTGATTTGTTAAAAATAAATAAATAACAACGGTTAAAGGTGATACAGTGTGGAACAGGAAGTTATTGTAACTAATGTCAACCACTCCATAGGTTACATATGATAGTGTCACTCTATACGACAGGAGAGGTGTGAATTCATTCTAAAATATCAACACACTCATCTTGGACACTTCTTTAGGCCTGAGAGTGAAACACACTGGTTGTAATCAAACAGTAATGTTAGCTATGAAGTTATTAAATGCTAACATAGCTAATGGGGTATCAAATACATTGGTTTACCTTGAAATATGGCCTGACGACCCTCCAAACTTTATATTTTCCATCACCTTTTCAGTTGATTATCAATCAGGAAGAGGTAATATGGTAACGATTTGTTTATATGAGAACTCATTATGTAATGCTAGCACTCAACCACTTCATCTCTAACACTGCAAACGTTGTCATTTGATTAAATCCAAAGTGTTTCACTTCCAGGCCACTTTGTGGCGGGACGTTGGCACAGCTGCGCTTTAAGCAAAATGGTGGCATGCTAACCACATCCATGACTCTAACATGCTCACAATGACAGTACTGATGCTGAGCAATTTGTTTTTCTTACCATGATCACCATATTAAGTTTAGCATGCTAACGTTAGCTAATTCTAAAAATAAAGACAAATGAAGTCTGTACTATTTGATATATGGCCTTTTAAAGTACTGTTTACTGTCCATTAGCTGTCCCCTATGTAACAAACTATGTTCCTAAAAATAGTTGAGTTATGGTTCCCAACAGGATCTGTATAATAGTACATTACAGATATCAATATTCCAACATAAGTATTAACAGGTAGATGCCATTTAAAGGTGATCCATGATTCTTAATAGGGAGTAAATCGGGATAATGACAGATTGATTTAGACATTAAAAGCTTTTTTGGGAAACACAGGATCAATTCTTCTCCAATTATTGGAAGTGGCATGTACCTCTCAGTTGGTGAAGTCTTTCATTTTCCTAGTGAGGTCACCAGGGAGGTTACTGGTAAATGATTATCAGTGAGTATAAACTATTAAAATAACTGAAGCGCCAGCGGCACTTTCAAGTCTTTCGAAGCGTTTCCTAAATGGGCCAAGTAATAATATTAGTGTCAGTAGTATTCATACCTTAAAGTCTCTAACCAGTCATTCCAAGAAAGACAATTAGCGGCCACAGTAAATGCTTGTTCCAGTGACAGGGCACCAGAAGTCGTACCCATAATTTGTGCAAGGTATCATGGGGGCTATATAATAGTTAATCAGTTTATACTGTCAGAATGATTGTTTTTTGATTGGTTCGGTATCTTCATTCTGAGATCCGGGGTTCTAACAGTCATGTAGTGCGAGTAACCAGATCGCATCAGCCTTCAACAATAACCATGTAACCAACCAACTTTAACGTTATTACCATAATTGCAAGATTGTGCCAAACTCTATTTGTGAGTCGAGGCATTCAGTGCAATGAACAGTTGCAGACTTTTGTGCGGTTCATTTTCTGTTTCGCTTCCAAACAAATTATTGATTTAATTGGGTTGTAAATTGGGGCTGTGTTTACAACCGGTGTGATCATTAACGCTGTTGTTTGTGATGATAACAGCCCATGAGGCAAAATTTTGAAAGGCAAGGCACGTTTGTTTGTACTTTCAACAACAATGCAGTTCAGAGTGCTTTACATAAGACATAAAAAGCATTAAGAAAAGAAACGCAATGAAATGTAATAAGGCAACATAAAATAGACATTTACAATATAATTTAAGTAGAGAAATAAAAGGGAAGAGCTGAAATTAAATAAGAAAAGTTAAAAAAAGATGAAGTTGGAAACTTTTTTTCCATTATTGTGACCATCCTGCAAACTAAATTAGAACTGACTTCTGTTGGCAATTGGAAGCCTGCAAAGTTTTTTATGCGCGGGTTAGGTTACTATGCCTTAGTTGCTCGATGAGACGGGTAGACAGATACCGACAGGGGCACGGGCAGACACATAGGTAGACAGAGGTGGTTGTATTCACACACAGGCAGAGACAACTGTCTCAAGAAAAAAACACCCATCAATAGCTGGACAAAGTAGAGCAGACTTCCCATCAGTTCGGTCCTAAGGGAGTCGAGGACAGGGAGTGGATGAGAGTGGGAAGAGACAATAACTCTGTCTCAGCTGATCAATACACTCTCAGAGGATCGATCATCATGGTCCCCATCGGCCACTAGATGAGCAACCTAACCCAAAGCCTGTGATCGCGAGCCCCGGCTCGAGAGAGAGAGAGGCCTCAATTGGGACCCCTGTGATGACTCATTCTGGTACAGCTACTGCAGTCTCCAATTCACTCAAGCGTTTGGCTGAGGAGTCGGAGATACTTTGAGTGGGCAGGCTGGGAGGGAAAACTTCCTGCCAATTGCTGGTCAATTCTGGCTTTTAAAACTTGTGTACATGATGTTTTTGACTAAACCACTAATTTATGTGGAGTGCCTGCATAGAGAACACAAAGGGGTTTTAACTGGATTATAGATTTGGTGTTCAGATTGATTACTGATTTGTTTGGTTTGCGGTATCTAGTGCTGCCCTTCTTGATTAATGCAACCAAACCTGCTCTGTTCAATAGGTAGTGCTGCTACTTGATGGGATGCAGGTTGAAGGAGTGGGTCAAAGTCAGGGGGGGGGAACCGTTTCCCCGCATGGGCAAAGCAAAGAGGAGACATTCCCAGTTCTTTACAAATTTCTGACAGAGGTGGATGACGTCAATGATCCGTGCAGACTTCTCATAACACCTCAACAGAGATGGGGAAGGGAAGAGAAGACCGGAATGTTCAACATCACCTGGTATATCCATCAAGCCATTACTGTCATACGATCATGTCTGTTTAGCAAGGCTCTGGAGAGTTAAGAGTGTGGATGGTGAACGGAGTCATCTGATCCGCTGGCACATCAACAGCCCCAAAGGAATATCCATAATTAGCTTGAAGAAATGCTCTAAAAGCATTTAAATTAAATCAAAACAAAGAATCCACACGGGGAGCAATGTAATAAAGGAACCTACTGTATAAGCACACATGTACAACAACAACATGCACACATAAATATATTTTATATGTATTCATATAAATCTATCTCACCACCTCCTACTTCCACCCTCAGACTTCCTCAGGCTGCTTTGATTGACATCTGGTGGTGGCTGTCAAATACTTTTGTGCCAGAATTTGTGGCCTGACTTTTGCAGCTTCTCACACCCACATGTCAAACTGTCTGGAGTGGCAGCGGGTGCTTAAATTCCCTCAGAATTTAGAAACTGCTAGTGCCGAAAAAAGGCGATTACGGAACTCTACGGAACTGTAGCCTGACATCAATTTATCCTTCAGGTACAAAGGTCAGTGTTTTGGGATATTGGATATCCGGGCCAAGACTTCAGTGTGAGGACATTATTCACAGTCTGATAAGCAACTTAAGACTCAGGAGTTGAGTTTGAGTCAAGAGACGACGGCTATGACTGGACTGTTTCAAAAATGTGCAGTTTTTAAAAAGCTAAATCATTGTCGGACAATAGCCGATGGGTTCCAAGACTGCATTTTTGTCAATGCGTTTCATTCCGTTTGCTCTCGACACTAGCCGTTTACCTGCGTGCAACCAAAGCCCGCTCAAACACGACTGGTCAATACCACTTGTGATTAGTCAATACTACGAAACCCAACCCTAGCAAACTCTAGTCCCCTGCCAACATATTTATAGAGATAACCCAAGTTGCAATCTATTGTCATATTATGGCACTTTTTTAAGTGGTTGTGAAGATCCTCTGTCAGTCATACATTAAGTAAAGACACTTACTGGTAGGCTACTTCTCCCTTACTAGAGACCCATGGTCTCCATTGCTCACATCCCCTTGAATCTGCTACATTAGGTCGACACACATCAATGCTAAATTGCAGAGAAATACAGATTTAACCGACTCTAAATCACTGTTGGTGAGCTGCAGACTCATGTACACTATGCAGCAGGTGCCCATCGGGTTTAATTTTTAGGAAAGACAGCATACGGCGATGACACACAATTCCCTCTGCTGAAACACAGGTGAGCTCCCAGTAGAACCGTTTCGCAGCAGACATTCTGACGTGTCAAAGAAGGGCAGGCACAGGTGTGACCAATGACATTAACAAGGGCTCCATTCTATTAAGTGTCCCAATGAGCCATGCCAGCGAGTGAGCCCTGGAATGTAATGCAGCTGTATTTAATGATAGAAATTCCACGTGTGCCTTTCCTTCTTTGACAATTAAAAAAAAAAAGGTCTATTGTTTTAAGTTGATTCTAGATCGATTGTAGGAAGTTTATAGATGTAAAATACTAGTTGTCCAAAATGTCTTCAATTTGCATGTTGTAATTTTATAAAGAGTTAAGTGGTTGGTTAGTTAGGTGTAGTGAAATGACTCAGAATAACTAGTAAGCCTTGTGGGTGGATGAATATGGGTGGTGGTCAGGTTAGCTATAGATCTTAATGTAGTTAAGCCATAATGGCTATTCTACGGTGCTACTTCCTGTGTTAGCTTGTGGTCTGACTCAGAGACAAGTATTCGAATGATTCATGTTAAAATCATATTTATTTCGAGAGCTGTTTGAGGCTCACGCAACTTGCCCTATACATTTGTTCTGCACAATCCCTTTATGGCCGATACTCAATAGATGCATGTCAGCAAACAAATAAACTGATAGCGTTGCAGCTCAAAAAGCATCAGCTTCACCTGCATTTGAAACCCGAGGCCCTGTAGTCTCAGGTCAAAGGGTCAAACACTGGGGAAATCTAAGCTTTGAATTTGGGGCTGTCACGGCCTATTTCTGCTCACCGAGCACATCTCCTCACATCAATCAAACCCCCCCGGCCGCCACCCCCGCTTCCCTGAGAGGAGGCATTCCTTGGCCCTCAAACGGTCGCATATAAAACTACACAAACAAATACACACGCGCACACACAAACTCACACAACAGGACCCTGAAGTGCGGCTTTCCCATTGCCCCTGCACACACGAAGTGGAATGTCAGCTCTGATTATCAGCACTGCTCGTCGCTTGCTTCAGGAGCTTCTATTTTGAATCTGTTTTTTTCCTCTGTGCAAGTGAGCACACAGAGCACAGGCACAGAAGCTTTCACTTGTCATTTCAATGTTATCTGCTGGAATCTGTTTGTGAAGATGCGACTCCATTAGAAATACGCTGCCGTGGCCCCTCATTGGCCTCGCAGTGTCTGTTGCGTGTGCAGCTTGTGTGGACATTTAAACTCGTGTCTACATAATTCATTCTTTGGTGCTTATGGAAAATGGGAAATATACTATATATTTGTTACACAAGCAAATATCATATAATCAGAGATGAGAGTGAGGCAGGAGCACGCCGAGTAACTGAAACAGGCGTAGGGACACAGTGGGAGATAAAAACAGCGTGTGGCAGGAAGAGTGTATAAATGTGAAAACGGCGACAAATGCACTTCATTGCTCTCCGGCACATCCCATGTAGCTGATAGTGCTCCGAGACAGGTACATGTGACAGCGGAGAAACAAACGGAGAAAAGAGAGAGAGACTCGCGCAGACAGGCCGAGTCCCAAAGGGAAAGAGAGGAAGATACGAGAGCGAGAGTAAGACGTTGAACGAGAGAGAGAGCGATAGAGAGAGAGAGAAAACGGCCGAGCGCCGTGTGATTCATGGGGACTTTTACTGCCTCGGAAAGGTGTCGCCTCCCATCACGGTGCAGAATCATCTCGGTGTAGCACATACAGTAGCACGTAACACAACCTCCCTCTCGCTTCATCTCGCCTTTCCTTCTCTTTCGCTCTCTCATCTGTCATCTCTCGTCCTCCTCTCAGCAACGCAGAACACAAACATACAAGAAAGTGAAGATCGAATTCAAAAGAGAGAGGCCCCCTGACGAGGACGACCCTTATAGACTGAGAGCTGAAAAAGCATTTAGAGCTTTCTGAGCGTTCCCCTATGCTACGTTCTCAAAGGAAAGGCCGTGATGTATTTTAGGGTCGCTGGAATGAAACAGCACTGGGCGAGGAGGATTATTGTATGAACAAAGGCAGTGTGTGACGCAGGTGCATCTAAAGTCAAGGACTTGAAAAAAAAAAAAAAACTTGCCTGCAGGGAGAATCCAAAAGAAGGATTCAAATTACTGCCACTGAGTGACAACACTGTACAAGAAAGCAAAATCATCTCCACTGTTTTCAATAAAGGTTGGGGAAAATCTAATCATTGTTCAACATTTTTATGTATTTTCGGTGCTAAACACTGGCTGAATTGGAGGGATCCTTGCTGAAAGTGTTCTTTTTTTTCACTCGCTCTTAGATATCAGTAGTTTCCCCTTAATCATGTAATCAATCGGGTTATAGCCCTGCAGGCCAGTGCACACATGCCGTGACAAGGAGCGCAGTGTCAGTTGCCACAAGATTACTGACCGGGAACAAATGCTGTCTCCACATTTCACCTCTGCTGGCCTTCTGACCTTGGCCACTTTAGGTGATCAGACCAGAGGCTTAAAGGTGTAATGGCATCTATACTGAAGACTAAAGCCATTACAAACAGTCTAGTAATGCGCAATGGCTTAATGCGATGATAAATAGAAACCTGCTTGTCATGGCCAATGCCGATAAGATTAACTGATGAATTGATGCTTTTCGTGTTTTGAAAACGAAGTCTCGTGAGTTTATGCAAACCTGAGAGTAAGGAAGGCTAGGATGAATAAATATATGATAGCTCTAATAAGATCTGTTGTGTTAAAACGTGTAGACTTGTTCCTTCTTCTCTGGAGTTTGTAAACGCTGCGCTTGTTAGTTCAATTAAAGCAATTTACCTTCATATTAACGGCTCTAGTCATCAGGCATTAAAATCCAATACTCTTATGAGCAATGTTTGTATATCTACTCGCATATACTTTGAGTGATTTATATTGGACCTTATTTATAGAATAGAATTTGTTTTAATTGCACTGTTATTGCTCATTTGTTTATTTTATTGCTATGTACGCCTTTCATGGTTTAATTTCCTTAACTACGAGGACACAACACGACTGCAAGCTGTTGCTTATTACTCTCATTGTTATACACGCTATGCTTGGCCTTAGCTACTAGCTGTTAGCATGTATCTCAGTTAGCCGTGCAGTTGAGCTGTACAATATGCCTGATCAGCTCTCGTGGTACAAAGTGATATTACGGGACAGGACAGGCCATGGCTAGCTGGTTAGCATGATAACTGTTGAAGACATCTCTGTGATGCAGTACAAAAGCATAGTTTGTGAATAATGTTGGTTAATTTTTTGAGTGTTTTAGCTAAAACGCTGGTCGTATCTTACTTCTCCCTTGTTCTATCCCCTGGTTGAGTTTCTGCTTTCAAGCATATTTTTAACTCCGTCATTGAAAATTACAATAATTTTTTTTTGTTTTTTTATGGTAAGTCTGCTCTCAGGTTTAGGGTTGAAGCAGTATAGCGTTATCATTTGTGTACATTTGCTTATCCACAGTATTTAAATCTACTATAATAGTGTAATACATTTAAATTTGTATCAAGTTTCAGTGTTGGGACATTTTTTGCGAAAACATAATAAAGCATTTGTTGAACCAAAGAAAAAAAAAACAGTCCTGATTTGTTTGGACTCATTGTTGAAACTGCTGTACACCACAGAACCGAATCCCCTGAAAACAGGATATTTTATGAGACCATTATTGTACCCTGTCAATCTGAAAGTGTCGCAACCCTGATCAGGTTATAGCTTACACATAAAACGTGAACATAAACAGTAATAAGGCGGTTGGTTTCCATCCCACTGTAAATTACCCAATTACTTTCCTCAACACTTTTGTTGTCACACTTTGTTCCTTCAGAGTTTTTTTAAGGCATTCAAAAAGCTGTAAGGACTCAGCAGAATAAAAGTTACTAAAAGGCATTGAACTCATCCCCCTAAAAATCAATACTCCTACGTATTCTCTACTTAATGATGTCTTGAGTACGGCCAGTTTTTTAGAATCAATCACCAATTGGTTTTAACCGAAAGGACAAAACGTGCACAATAAGAGTGCGGTTTTGTGTCTCGAAACTTTTCTTTCCTGCAGGCAGAACAAGCAGAACTTCTAATCAAATAAAAGCCACTTTGTAATCACATTTGCGGACGCGGCGTTCTGTCTTACTGCAGAGGTCGGGTCAAAGTGTCCTGTCAACATAACTGTAAGGACAAAAAGGTGAAGGAAAAGTCACGCTCGCGCAAAGAATAATCCCTGTAGGTCTCGGGCTTCAGTGAGAAACACTTGAGAGGTCAGCCGTGTAAATGTTATCTACAGCGATCCAGCACAGGGGAATTCTTTTTGTGTTTCCAGAAAGGAGCCGTCTGTGGGCTCCTGAGCGGTCACTCTGCTGCATTGTACCCCTTGGTCTGACAAAGATAATGAAGGTAACGTGTGTAAATTGCGGCATACCCGACCGAACAAGATTTCTTTTGGTGCAAGGCGGTAATATCAGAATCAAACCGCATTATGTTAATTATGTCAATAAAGTCCTGAGTGTTTAATGATTGTTCAGTCGAGAGAGAAAATCATTAAAACACGCCATTCAGCAGTCACCATTAGAACATGAAAAGTTATTGTTTTTTTTCTGTCTAATTCTATTACATGTAAACATTTTCAGGGAAAAGTAGTTCAAATAAAAACTGTCCACATTGTGTGGAAACAGTCCCTCTACAGCGTGAGAAGGACAATGGTTCTGAAAGCTTTTTTTGTGGGTGCATTTTTAAATGTCATTTCCCAACGCTTCGAGGTCCACATACAACATTCCCTTCAAATCTGTAGGCAGACATCTCAGAGGGTCAGTGTCAGGACATCCATATCCATATAATGCCCATATTTATTATTTGTATTTGTAGATAAAAAATTCACTGCCACACTGTTTATAATCACATGTTCATTTTGTACACTATCATGTTTATATGTATATATGAGTCTTTTCTATTTCTTACCTTTTTAATTATATCGTTTATTTTTTACTATTGTTATTGGTTTTTTTTGTGATATTCTGTCCTTTGGCTGCTGTGGCACACAAATTTCCCCGTTTGTGGGACAATAAAGGAATACTGATTCTGATCACAAGAGATAAGAGGGAAAGGTATCTTTGTCATTTTGTGAACTTTTATATGGTTTCTCCAAATTTTTGCCGTATATACTACATATGCAATGTTTCACACAGTACACAAAAATGTCCTCAGCAAAGACTTTACCTTTTTGGCGTTCTGCCACCTTTAGTAAACGAATGCAGTCAGATGCTCAGGACACTAAGCAACCGAGACGGAGTTGGTTATGATTCACTTTGGCTGACAAGATAGTCTCGATAAACTTTCTCTCTCATTAAACCAAAAATCGTTTTTTGAATCAAACCTCAGCAAATTACAGCAATTCATATTGGTGGCAGCTTTTTGAAAGAAGCGCCGCGCCTCATTTCTCCTCATGTCGATGGCTGGGGACACACACACACAGTTAATAATCTATCGTAGCTGAGTAGAGAGAATCAATTAAATCAGTCAGAACATAAAGTCGATCTTCATTATCAATGCCTTGTTTATGTTGCTTGAGAAAGGTAAAGATGTGACCTGTTAATAGGCAAACGCTAAATGTTTATGTCTACTTTAGTATAGTTTTATCTGAACTGTAGGCATGTGAGTTAAATCCTAGAAATGATGCAGGAAAAAGCAGAATTCAGAGTTTCATGTCTATATAATATTCACATCTATATATTTGAAATTTTACCACCACAACTTTAGTCACCTGCAGCTCTTAATCAATTGGTCAATTGGTCATCAATTGTATGCGAAAGTATCCAACATTTTGAAAATTGCCAAAGTGGATGGGCCTGTGCTGGTTATACTGCCACGTAAGCAGCTCTGCGAGCCTGTACTCAGGGGCAGCGGCGTTTAAAGCTAAGGGCTAAGGGAACAAACTTCACGAAAACTGCCGATCTGCTCCGACTCTCATCTCTTTTAAAACAAGGCTGAAGACATTTCTGTTTGCCACTGCTTTTAACTGAGACAATTTAAATTCTTTGAACTGCATTGCAACTTTTATTCTACAGTCTTGTCTCTGTTAAAGGTTTTTTATTTTAGCCTACTTGTTTTAATGTTTGCTTCTTAATGTCTTTTTAATGCAATTTTTAAATGCAATTTTTAATGTCTTTTAAATGAATTTTTTAATGTATTTTAATGTAATTTGTATGCTCCTGTAAAGCACTTTGAGTTGACTTGTGTCTGAAATGTGCTATACAAATAAACTTGCCTTGCCTTGCCTATAATAATAATAATAATAATAATAATAATACCCGTAATGACAATACGAACATGCTGATGTTTAACAGGTAGTGTTCACAGTCTTGGGTAGCATGCTAACATTTCTTATTCGCACTTAACCCGGAGCACATTTATCAGTACTGGACAAATAAAAATGTCTGAGCAGATGGTGGGCTACATGAAATCCCAATGGATAACCAAAGTTATTTTAATTCAGCCTGGGGGTTACGACAAAAGTCTTCTAGAGGAACCACGGTTTATAACATGTTCAGTATATGCAGTATACATCCAACTTATTTTTTTAAACTAATCATCTCTTGACACACCTTTCACACATTCACTTTTTGATTCCCTAGTTGTTCTTTAATTAAAAGGTTTCTGTCGGTCCGCAACTAATACATATTTTTCAATGTGATTTTTTTCTGATTTACCGTTTGATTGTTTAATCTGCACATGTAATCTGTCAGGTGGAAAATTGCGCATCCCAAATACACTGGAGCACGCAACAGCAAGGCGACATCCTCAGATTGATTGCACATACCAGCCCAAACCCAGAGATACTTACTTTAAAATGTAATTAAACACCATATCCTCATAATTGTGTTGCTCGAACAAGTGCACGTTGGGCAATTTGCTTGATAAATATACTTAAATTGTTATTATGATTGTTAATTAATTCTCTAGTGATCAAAGAGAATTAATTAGGGTTTTTTTTTTTTTTTTTTTTTGCTCCATCTCTGCTCTAACTAGCAATCTGTTCTCAAACCATATAATTAAACAAAATTACTTTCTGTATCAATGAAAAATCACACGATGTGAAGTAGTACAGCACAAGTGCAATGAGTCACCGCACCTTCGTCTAACATTTAATAGCAGCGGTCTGGTTTTTGTAGGATAAATCAAGTCCTGTGGTACTTGACTATGTTCTGTTGTAAATCTCCGGTGGTAATCCATCCAGTAGTTGTAGAGATATATAATTCTGGACCAAAGTGACATTTCCACCTCTAGAGTTATGCTGTTATTGCTGTCATGGCCTCTTTGCTTGGTCCACTCTGCTGTGGCTGTACTGTTCTGCCTCCAGGGCTGCAGACCAATTAGGAACTTAATCAGCCTCATGGGCCCCACCTGGGCTCGGTACATATAAGCCACAGCAGCAGCCGGTCCTGGGGCAGATCTCCTTACCTCAATTACCTCTGCGTTGTCGATTCTTCCCTTTTCTTTGTTTTGCTAGCAGAACATCCATCAGAACATCAGCAGAACATTCGCCTGTGTTTGTTTGGATTAGTTTGCCGTGAATGTGTTACCTCGGTATTCAGTGTGCCGCTGTCTGTCTCGTTGTTGCATTCTGTGAGCCCAGTCTAATGCTGAGCTGCACGTGCTTTTTTTTTTTTTTTTTTTTTTTTTTTTAATT
>OMLP01038077.1:35856-55888 GCA_900302685.1 Spondyliosoma cantharus | reverse complement strand
AGCAGCACTTTTTTTTTTTTTTTTTTTTTTGTCTCTAATTACCCCCGTCCCCATCTCTCCGTCAGTAACCTTCAAACTGTTTTAGCATGCACCATGAATGCGCACACACGCGCACCAAATGAATCCAGACAACGACTACGTTAATGTGCAGTGGTTTCAGTTATGAATCACATCCCGTTTTGATTATATTTGGGAGTAAGCTCAGTCGTATCCCCATGACAAGACTAAGGTTGGTTTGCAGCTGCTTGGACGCTGCTGCACTTTTACATTGTGTCCTGACTTTAAACGTGGAAGCTGGAAGCAACAATAGAGACTTTCACAAAAAAAAAAAAAACGTAGATTATGATACGACAACGTGAAAAGTAGAAAGACGAGGACTGCAGTTACTGTTTGGTTGTCTCTCTGAACAGATTTAGACTAAAGTTACACATCTGCCATTTTAACAAAGTCACAAGACCCTTGGGCGCCCCAGCAGCTCAGTTAGTAGAGCGTGCGACCCATGTACAGAGGCTTTGTCCTCGCTGCAGCAGCCCAGGGTTCAGGCCGACCTGTGGCTATTTTCTACATGTCATCCCCCCTTCTCGCCCTCATCCCGATTCCTGTCATTTCTAAAGCTGTCAATCTATCAATAAAGTCATGAAGAGGCCAAAAAGATATTTTTAAAAATGTTGATGACTCATCTTGGACTTGGGGGTGTATATTAGTTTTTCATTCATGCGTTATTCAGTGATTTGGGCCAAACTGTGTCGTGTTTTATGGATAAATATTTGATCAGCTGCCCTCAGGCTGCTCTGCCCTGAGCAACTCTGGACCGATAACTTAAAGGGGTAGTTCGGGTTTTTTGAAGTGGGGTCATATAAAGTACATGTCTATAGTCGGTCCGTTCCCTACCGTAATTGCCGATCAGCGCAGCCTCAGTTTGGAGAAGCAGAGAGCCGCTCCAGCCCAGACGCTCAGCTTTGTACTGCAGTGAACGGAGTCCAGATGAAAAGTGAATCTTAACCACCTAAAACAAGGCCCACCTAAAAAAATCTATATAAGTTCAAGTGTACGTTGTATAGAGAAAATTCACACCCCCTTACATCGCCGCCAGACCGGCCAGTAGAACCTCCGAATCCCTACGCATTAGCGCAACTGGGCCTCGCACTGTATTTCGCCGCTCGCAGATCACCTGTTGCGCTAATGCGTAGGGATACGGAGGTTCTACGGTTGAGAAAATGTAGTGCCAAAAGAAAGGGCGGTCTGACGGCGATGTAAAGCGGTCGAAAAAAAAACGCAGCCTCAGAGAGTGTCGACGGAGGACAGTTACAGTACAGACGGGATTTATGGACTTGCTGGTTTTCCAGAGACAAAGTACTCTGGTACTTACTGCTGCTTAATGCAATGTTAGCTGTGTTTTAGATGGTTAGTTTGGTTAAACAGTTGCTGACTCAGCCCAGCAATGCCAGAAGCCAAACCACCTCTGTATTGTGTTTGCTGTAATGAAACTGACCTCTGTCTTCTCTGAGACCCAGTCTGGCCGTGTTCACCAGGCGTCTTTGTGGTTAGGGGGCGGGACAGGGTGCGGCGTAACCTATAGTAACCATTGGCTGCTTCCTGTTTTTAAAGGAAACGGCACTATATCGAAGAAAATAGCACTCTATTAGTCATTTCATGGGAACTGTAACATTCCAAAAATGCTACGATCATTCATGACTTTGTTTTTAGATGCTATGACTGCCATTGCAACTGTAATTTGAAAAGCATAAGTTATCTGGTAGTGTCTTGACAGGTCACAGAGTTGTTCCTAATAGAGTATATAAACAGGGAACACACAGAAAAATGCTGCAACACTGTTTTTTTTCTGCAGTTCTACACGTTCCACTTTCGGCCACACACTAATGCGTGCTGTAATATAAGCTGTAAGTGTTGTGTTTTTCACATTTAATGTAAAACACCTGCTCGTTCCTTGTGTTGACAATATTCCCATCGCAGTGGGATGTGGGTGATACATTAGCCGTGTTTTTCAATAACCACACTCACCTTTCCAGATGGCATTTTAACCAGGGCTATATTATAGGAGGGAGGTTGCAATAGATGACACATTCCTCATCCCACAACATATAAAATCAATTATAGCAAAGGCATCTTGCCTGGATTCAGTGTTTGCCTGTAGCCGATATTATAACAGTCTATCAGATGAACTTGCAAGCTCTAGCTTTCCTTTTATTCTCCCTGTAATCCTCGATGAAGGGCAGGAATCTTCTTTACCTCGACACACCCATGATCCAATCTTGACATCAGAAATCCTTACAGAGGCTGCAATAAGATTCTGTCAGGATAAGAATAAATGTAAAGTAATCGTATCCAAATGTAAATATAAAGTGGAAAAGCATCCGGAAGAGATTATCCAGTCTGACTTCGGCATATGTGAAAAGTTTCCAAACCATATACTGCACTGTGGGGCGTTTATACATCTGTGCTGAAATCCACTAATGTTCTATCTAAATGCAATTTCCATTGCATTTGCAGAGAAATTAGAATGCCAGGGCTATGTCACTGCTCTGCTGCGTGTGTGGGATTATATTATGTCATATTACATTATGTTAGATTAGATCAGATAAGATTAGATGAAACCTTAATTATCTCCATGACCTTAATGATCTCCGTTGGGACGATGAATCACTGCAGCAAAGATTAAGATTCGGACTGTATACAGTAGCTGGTGAGGAAAAAAGAGAGAACAAGGTGTGTGCGTGTGTGTGTGTGTGTGGGGGGGAGGTCGTTAAACCCAATCTGTGTACATACACGCTTGACATTCATGTCAGACTGAGTAATACCTAGCTTGTGTTCGATGGTTAATCATTTGTGCGAAAAGCAAGATGTGGAGTGTCAACAAAGAAAAGGTTAACCTCCCTCTCCACATGAATGTAAAGACAGAAAGAGATCTTTCAGTGTGTGTGTAGAGACAAAGCCACCGGCGTACAGTACAGTCCTACAGCTTTTACAGTGAAGGAGCTGCCAGTGCACACACACAGAAAACAAACACAAATAACCTCCGGCTACTCATTTACTCCCATTCCAAGAACTTATGGCAAGGCTGAAGTGAGCGTTTTAATCAGGAGACCTTCACTGCTTGAAGGCAGTACAGTAAACAGATCCTCGCAACACTTCTTTGCTTGTGCATGCAGCAAACCTGAATCAAAACAATGTGTTTGTACGGTGCAGTCCTATGTGACTCAGGTTTGGTGTACACACGCACACACACACACACACGCACACATGCACAGACGTCTAAAGGGTCGATATGAACTCCAAGGGGACAAGGTCAACATGTTCATGTCAGAAAAGTCAAGCTGTATATACTGTTAAAGTGTAGCGACCTTTGAAGGTGGAAGATAATCAGGTCAGACTAGACAACTATAAAAATGTAACTGTGACGGAATAATATTTCTAAAATTCTATGTGTTATGAAGTAGAATATTTTTGTTTGTTTCTTCTGTAGGCAAAATTAAGCAGAAGGTATAAATTCCAAATAATCTTGAGCCCTTTTGCAACAACCAAGGCTAACTCTTCATTCAGTGGTATTGAAGCATATGATGGATGTTTTCTCCTTGATTTTTTTTTTTTTTTATCATGTTGGGCCAGACTTTGAAAGTTTGGGAAACAATCAGGACTTGGGTTGTCTTATTTTCTGGCACAGTTTGTGAGTTTAACAAGGAAAAGAACCCATTAATCCAAGTCTGTTTCTGGTTTGAATGAGAGTCTCCCCAAGCTCGTATCTGTGGTTTGCAGAAATGTACATTGCCAACATTTATTTTGGTGATATTCTAGGCGTTCACCTGGTGGTTGTAAAGCCTTCATCCTGATCCTGGAAATGTTATTACGTCAAATGATTCGAGAGAATGCCTCTTCCAGTTACAGAAAATACTACAAATTGTACCTTTTTTTTTTTAAAGGTTACAAAACTCTACAGGGCCTCAATACTGGATGACACTTTTATTCCAAGATTGAATTTTTTAAAAATCCTGAGGAGGCCCATTCAAAATGAAAAACTGCACATTAACATAATTAAGGCATAGTCTCAGATTTAGTAAAATATACTTTGTATTCTGATAGTTGACAAATGAATTCATGATTGACAGCATGGCTGGGAACGAGATCTCAGGGCTTCTAAAACAAGTAGAGTGTCATCCACATATAAAGCTATTTAGTGTGTACACCACATTATGTCCTTACGATACCTAATGTGTTCTGCGAGTGGCTCTCGTGCACACCTCTCTCACCACTCTCAAAGATTGGTCCAAGAGTAGATTTGGTAAATTGTGTCATGTTTTAAATTAAAAAAGGTTTCTCAAACTATCTGTGATCTTGAGCAAACATGAATATGTGAATAAACTGTTTAGTTGTGTTTGCTAGGCTTCAGCAGTCAAGCCCACTGTTTTGTGGCCATTTTGCCACACCGCCTACAACATGTATGCACGTCGTTATCATAATTCATCTCAAAAAGGGTCAGAGTGGTCAAACTGACAAGATGGATTGGTGGCTTTAGACCAAGTCAATTAAAATAAAATCAATTTAAATCTGACACAACAGTCGAGGTGCTAAAACTGGATCTGGTTCAGAGATAGCACCTACAATAACTTCTTCAGCGATAGCTGCAAGTCCAGTGAGGATTTATAGAAACCAGTCCAAGGATTTGCCTTCAAACAAGGACCCCACAAGATTGTGAAGTTTGTAATGAACAATCCCTTAGTTAAGGCAAGTCAAGTCCCAAGTTATTATTTCTTGGGGCAAGTCAAGTCTTGGCTGGATCGATTACACCAAAATTCAAATGAACTGTGGCCAGTTCTGGTGTATTCGGTTTGCTCTTGGCTGATCTATGACAGAGGCTCTAATGGATACAGTTGGGAAATCTTAACTGATTAATTTAAAAAAGACTATATTTGATATATTCGAACAGTAGCTCACGCTCTTGAAAGTTGACGGAAGCAACCTTGAGATCAGCTTAAGAGTGTGATCCTCTGAGTGTTGCCCTGGAAAGACACTATTTCAAGCTGTTCGGTCGATATGGACACAAATTCTACTTCAGTAATGTTTTTATGTCTTGTCTGCTTTTACATATAGACGCTGCTTTAAATCATTAATCATTAAAGTTGTCGGACTCTGTTTTATTTTTCTGTTCATGTCCCACTTAGAGGATTGATACATCTGGCCGATGGCTTCTGTTGTGTGTCATCGCGTTCAACGTGTTTCCACTCACATAAAACTGTTGAACAACGCGAACAGTCCTCTTCTGATCCGTCACTCTCTCTTCGAAATTTCCTCGAAACAGCTCCAGTGTTTCACTTGACCTCGTTGTAGCGCACCGGGGGAACCATAGTGTCTTTTTCTTCTCCTTCCAGTTTTTGCCGTTTAGTAGCGGTTCGGGAACAGCTTTAAGGCACATTACTGTCACAGACTGGATCGCAGGGTGGATCAGAATGGTTATACTGTCGCCCACTGACATATGCTCTCACCATAGTCAGTCATGGATGCAGAAAGTAGGGGTGCTGAGAGGCATGCAGTTCCCCTAGGGTGGTGCAGATTTGTGGCAAAGAGAGAGAGAACTCATGTAGACGAGTGAGATAGAAAATGAACAGAAGTGTCTAAATGATATGAAAACATTCTTTAATTGTGAACCTTAATGTTGCTCTGATTGTCAGTCAAGTGTATAGAGCTCAACAGTGACCGCCCACTTTTTTAACGGCTCCGGTTCCGTAAGTGAATTTGCCTTCATTTCATTTACTCCATTGATGTTTCGTAAAATCCTTGTATAAAGAGTTTTAAGCCTGGAACCGAGCCAATCAGCTACGAGATGAATCGTGACCATAAAACATTTAATTCGGCGCAAAAAGAAAATTGGAAAAGCGAAGGTACAAGACTGTATACATAAATACCTTAAGAGTAAAGGAACTATTCATCCCATAAACCTCTGCGAATGTAACAGCAACGTCTCCGATTGGTGGAGCTCGCTGTTACCATGGAAATGTTTACCGAACCCGCAAATTTCATGTCCCTTTCGAAACTCTTCTCCTCATCTCTAAAACATCGCAGTAGGTCAGAAAGTGAAATCATGGCAGCTCTGTGGTAAACGATCGTAGAGTCCAGTGTTAGCAGTAACAAGCGAACATGAAATTTGCCGGTTTGGTAAACATTTCCATGGTGACAGCGAGCTCCACCAATCAGAGACGTCGCTGTTACACTATAGGATTGTGGGTAGTGTAGTACTTTTCCATGACATCGCGAATAAAACGTGTTTTGGACAGCTCCGTCAGTTCACTCGATGGACCGCTTGTGATCCGATCTCACGTCCTTGCTCTATATGCAGATAAACACGTACATCGCTTGGACTAAAAGACACAATGTTTTGTATGCAAGGAAAGAAAAAAAGATAATGTATAACATTTGCCGCATTTACAAGAAGAATTTGTCAAGTTTAGATTGTTTCTTCCCGCTCAACTTTTCAGAAAATTGAGCGATTATATAAGGTCTGGGGAATGCCTCTCAGTCTTTATCTCCTGGCTGTTGTTGACTGATACTACGTTGGTGTTGACTTTTGCTGTCTGCTGTAGACAAAATGATTTCCATCTGGTGTAAATTTCTTACATTAATCTAAAAAGACTGTACAGCTTTGAGGAAGGGAAGCGGATTGTAGAGCGAAATGATCATTCTCCGTGGGCTACCTTGTTTTTATCGTTCTCCTGCTTTATTTTTGAGACAGAATGGGGCAGCGGAGATGATGAAGGACTTGCACAACCATGTGTGTTGCTATCCTTTATCCCACCCTGTGATCTCAATGTGTGTAATTTGTTTACATATGCATTTCAGACAATACAAGCCATGAGGCCAAGGTTGTGATGAAATAGATCATTTGTTTAAGTGAATTTGGGAGTAGACCTACCAGAAGGGAACAGAAACCAAAAGGCTGACAGCGGTTTCTTCCAAACCCCTCCTCCGCGAGAGAAGAAGTATAGACTCAGCAGGTGCCTGTGCTCTATCACATTTATTTGGAGAGACATCCTCTCAACCCAAAAGGAAGGGCTCTCCTGTGTCAGTGCATGATCAGGCTGAGGATAAGGTCGAGGAGTACAAACAGGCAGAGCCATTGGCCCCAAGTGGGCCTCCAGTCAGCTACTGAAGAAAGCATCGAGCTGTTTTCTCACATACTTTATATCTTGGTTGAAAATGAACTCTGCAACATAGGTCCATATGCAACAAGAGTGTTGAAGACATTATGTTATTGCGGCAGATTCATCAACTTTTAATGCATTTTAAAAGTGTTCAATTAAAAGTTCTTTGAGCATATCTATGTGCATTACAAGCCTCTGCAATCTGTAAAAGAGTTAGAACGTCCACTGTCCACATCCGCTGTGACAAAACAGAATTATTTGCAAGACACGATCAGCATACAATATCTCCTTGCATCATTATAGTCACGTGAGTAAAGAATAAATCAATCAGTGTAAGCTGTCCACTATTAATTAATCAGGCAAAACGGCCATCGTTTACTATACATCATCTCATCTTCAACAACTCCCATCATCATAAATAAATAAATACACACACACACTGAAGCACACACACACACAAAACAGATGATACACACATCATCATCATCAGACCCAGTGGTGCGATGAGGAGTGTAAGACTGAGCTGCCTCCTTCCAGCTCCCTCCTGCACCCTGGCCTGGGAAAACGCCCCGAGCACTGTTGGGCAGAACGGAGCAGACATGGCAACACTGCCCTCTGGTGGACAAGGAGGACGGCGTTTCAGCTGATGGACACACAGCAGTGGTCTGCAGTAATCTTCTTTGCATGATCTCTTGGCGGCTCTGGTCCCAGTCGGCTTGAGAAATATTTGACCGTTTTCTTGCCTTCAGAAGATGCCATTTTATGACATTTCTGCTTCGCGTGAAAACCCGCTCCCTCAGCGTTGACATTTGCACAGGTTAGGTTGTTGCGTCACAGTCAGATGACAAAATTGTTGTCCTTGCAGTGCTTACTGTGAATCACCTGACCACCACATTGCTCAGAGGGTTTCGTGAAGGGTTCACCAGATTATTTTATGCAACGTTCAAGAACAAAACTTGAGTGAAGTGGCGGTGGATATGGTTGACAGAAATGTTATAACTGGAAGTCATTAGCAAGATCATGATTGAGATGATTGGGTATTTGAGTAGCTTTTATAGTCCTTTTCCTTGCATACGGCATCATATGCATAAAATCAGAAATTGCAGCAATTTACAACACACTATCACAGCCAGAAGAGTAAAATGTCATGGCAACACTGTGAAGAAATAAAAGAATTACAGTCTAGATTTGCTCCACTAATGATCAACATGTTGATTGGAATCAACAAGTGCAGGTCACTGGTTTTCCTCTCCATCTTCTGCCTCACAGTGCAATCGCACCATCATTGACAGCGCTGGTGTAATGCAGCTTCTCCTCATCTGAATGAATTGTTTTCCTCATCCATCATGGTTCATTAGCGAGCATTCTTCCCCCACCCCCGGAGCTCAGTGCTCGATTACACCGGTTCTGTCTGCCTACACATTCCTATAAAGGCATACCGCCGCGCCCGTAAACACAATCTGTCCCCATTCCAGCAAATAAACAGAATCTGTGGAGCCTTCCATATTTTATATTTCATATTTTATGATGACTCCGCGGAGCAGTTTCTTGCGCGAAGAAAGCAGATCATGGACACAGAAACACAGCACGTAACTCGCTGTTCCTCTGCTCAAACCATTACTCTATAAAGGTGCAATATGTATGAATTAGACAATGTTCGGTTTTCATACTCAAAACAAATAGAGGGAAGCATATCACCAGAATAACTGCTCACTGTAGATGCTGTTAGCTAGTTAGCTCAGTTAGCTGTGCAGCTAGCGGCCCCCACTGGAAGCTCGGAGAACCGGGGAAGTGCCGGTGTTTACAATGCCTGCACAGGAGCTTTGGACCAAGACAGTCTGGGGTTAGCTGGTTAGCGTGCTAATTTCAGTAGCTATCTCTGCAACACAATACATGGAAAACATAAAATGTAAGTTATTTCCTCACATTCTGTTAATTTTACGTAATATCTGATTGTTTTCAGCTAAAATCTTACATACCTTAAAGGTAACAAATGCTCACCTTCACTACAGCATTTTATTACAGAAATGTTTCAACCTCTGGAAACTGTTGATGCTTCTCATCCTACAGAAAATCTAACTGGTATTACTTTAGTTTGAGTGGAGGGAGCCATTTGCTCTGCAGTGTTATTACGAGTGTTGCTCTGTTTGACGAGCAGCTTCTTTCCTTTGAGCTCCTCCAGCAATTAGATGCTACTTGCGGCAAAACCACCACTCCTGAAGCAAACATAAGAATAATACATAGGTTATAATGCAGCCAAATGTCCATCCAAACGGATAATGACCCTCTCCTCATGCGACAGGAGGCAGTTCCCTGGAGATCTACTGACTGGATATGGAGTGGGTTCAATATCTCGAGCAGCTTACCGCGGACTGTGATCTCCTGGTTGAGAGCGATAAGAGATTTATATTTCCCTTAAGGTATCACCACAGCACCACATTATTATTCATTAAGAAGCATAAAAAGGACTCACGATTATTCATAATAAATCTATTATTCATAATAGGCTGCAAAACACATTAGATTCATTGTGTCCATATACTAGTTTGTGGTAGTATGTTTTTTTTTTTATGTTAAGTAGCTGTGTTGCCTTGCTAAAACCTTAGGTGGCACTAAAACGCTGCTTATGAGTTCTCCATCCTTTATTTCCTCAAGGACGCTCACCTGCTCACTCTGATACAATAACCCTACGAATGTACACATCCATGAAGCTACACACACTGAAACTCAGGAGCAGCTGAGTAAAACCTTTTTCATACTGGGACCACCAGCGGTTCAGGGCTGATGGCTTGAGCTATCACTCAGAAGCCTGGGTATATATCTATCTATCTGGAGCCACCATTACCAGCTTTGTTTGTTTTCATTTTTCAGGCATGACTGACCTTGAAAACAGCAAATAACTTCCAGAAATCCAAAATCATCTTTGAGGAGTTTTACAAGAAGACCTCCACTGAAAGCAAAATATCCAGAGTGAGGATTATTAAGATTTAAATTGAGAACACACGCATCAGAGATGCTTTGATATCAACGGGAGACTTATTTTGGCCGTCAATTTTCCACACTTGTTGATAAGATGTATGGGCATAGATGAATCAATCAATCCTCAAGCTCAGAAGGTAAACCGTGGCTGTATGCGCTGTAGGCATACAGTGGGATTTACATTCTGATCCCATACGCTGACATTTGCTCAAGAAATTAATCATGCATGCAGGCAGCCATGCATATTCACAGAACCACCAGGAACCCATTCCCAGGGAGTCCTCAACATACAGGCTCATAGACGCTCAAAGACAAGGCAGTGTCAGGCGCACACACACACACACACACACACACATACACGCAAGATAATTACACACACACACACAAAATCCCAGTCAATTACTCAAGTGCACTTTATATCACTGCCTATAAGGCAGCGATAAAATGTTAAACATGGCCATTCCCTGTGTAACTAAATGTCATTAAGACCAGATTGCGATCATGTTTTTTTCAGGGTTTTAACACCCCACATATTGGCAAGAGGCTATATCAGACATTTATGGTCAAACATTAATATTTAGCTTCAGTTGATGGAATGAAAACAAACCTCCTCTGGTGTGTTTTATCATGTCAGCGCTGCAGCTTGGTTTCCAGAAGCCGTTGGCATTGCAGAGATACTAAATAAAGAAAAGTAGGATCAAGATCTCAATAGTGCAAACAGCCTTTCAGACATGCGTCATTCAATAAGTCCCTATAATAACAGTCCCACAGCCAACTGTCTTCGATTGAAGGGCTTTAGCATCTCGATGATACAGAGCCTTACTGTCTTTGCTACAGCACAACAATCATACACAGACATAGAAAGTTAACCAACCCTGTTCCCCTGTTTGCTGCTGTAATCCCCAAATAATATTTATTAACTAAACTGTTCAACAAAATTAGATTTTTCAAGCCTGTCCTCTTTAGAAAAACAGCCACAAACTGTAGGTTGACGTGAACTTGTTTTAACACAAACCACAATGCTTTCTTGCTTCAACTTCAACCAAACTGTGACTATAGAATGGAAAAACCTTGTGTGCCTGTCACTGCTCTGCTGCAACATTCATGTTGTTTCGGAGACGGTGACAAATGACCTATTCAGTTGTTTTGTTGTCGTGAGGATGAGTTATTTTCAGTCATTTTACCACATTCACACGTATGTCACTCTACAGTTCCTTGAGGCGTTCCAGGGGATCCCCAACAAGCAAGGGTGTCATTTTTCACCATTTCATCTATAAATAACACAAGGCCAGAATGCATCAGTGCTTTTATCCATTTATCAAAAATAATATAAAGTTTCCAAACAACAGTTGGGACTTTGTAATGGCCATCGAAATAATGTTTGCAGGTATTTATGAGCCATTTAAACATCAGTTGCAACTTTATAATAAACGATTGCTTGGTAAATGGTTATTAAATAATTTCAGTGTTTGTTAAAATGAAATAACTGTTAAATAAAGTACAATTAATACATGTACAATTCATTAATGATTATTATGAAGCGTTACCAAATGGGGGTCTATGGTCTGAGGTAGTAATTAGCCCCACCTTTACCAGTTGCAACATTAGAGCTGCTCACATATCAATGCACAAACACATTATATTGCATTATGCATATAATCACTAAGTGTTAGGCAGTGAGCCATCTAAGGGTTTGTTTGCTGTGGTATTACTATTCAGTGTCTTGAAAGATGAGATTCAGACAGAGGAGACATAACGAACAAAAACAGCCGAACCTGTCTGCATGTTAGTGGGTTTTCTCCAGGTACTCCGGTTTCCCCCGCAATCAAAACATGCCCACTTGGTTAATTCTCCAGTCAGTGCCCTTGACCAAGGCACTGTCTTGTAAATCTGGAGTTGGTCCCCGGGGGCTGTGTGTTGTCTGCCCACTGCTCCCTCGGGATGGGTTAAAGGCAGAGAACCGGTTTCATGTTGTACATTGTGCAATTTTATGGAACTAATAAAGACTCTACTTCTTCTAATGGATGGAATCTCAGAGTTTACATTTACAGAGCCACTAAAAACAAGGTCTTCTGTTGGTTTGAGCGTGTGTTTTGTGCAGTATTCTGCTGCTGTTTGTAGCATTTATGTTCATACTGTACTACTGTTAACTATTCCATACTGAAATATTAGTCAATATTATCTACCCTATAGTTATAGTGCAGCACTCGGCACATTATATAGGTTAATGCACATTTTTTTTGTATCGTATACGTGTATATTTTTACTCACTCTTGTTTCTCTTCTTCTTCTCTACATCTCAATAAAGTCGCTATAGTGTGACATTTCTATTCTAAAGGGAGCAACCGCAACGTACCAATCAATAAACTATTTCTGATTCTGATGTATGCAAGATGAAAAAAAATAACGCTAGCAATAGAAAACCTTTTCACAATAAACTGAAAACTGGCACTAAAAAGGAATCAAGCATTACGGTTACAGTATTTCCATTAAAAACGGCTCTACAGCATTATCGCTGCTATTACAGTAATTAAACTGGCAGTGATACATGGACTCAAATCAAAGCATTAAAAGCATTATTCAGAGTTAGAGCAGCCCTACTTATTGTGTTAATGAGTCTAACATTAATACAAAAGGCTATTTTAAACAGGCAGGTAGGAGTGCAACTTACATGTAAGAAAAAAAGGAATGAGCAGGAGAGGAGGGAGGCCGCCTCCAGCAGCACACTCCTGCTGAGGCTGGCATTTAATTAAAGCAGGGAGTGTGCATCAACCCAAAAGTCACTTTTAAAAGGGTGTGTTGCCTATAGATGAGTCGGTACAGAGTAGTTACACTCACGCGCTCCACCATCATCTACGTTTGGCAACGTGGCAGGGACGTTGTTTTTGCATCATCGAAACCTTTTTTTTCTTTTTAAGGCATTTACTTATTTCTTCATTGATTCCCTGTTTTGTGTCAACTGAACTGAATTTAGACAGCACACCTCTATTCATACATTCAATCATTAAACATTATGGAAGAGATATTCGTACGCTTTATAGTTATTCATATCATGCAGCTCTTTCTTTATTACAGCACGGTGGGAAAAAGAACAGGGCCAAACAGAGCAGAGACACGCCGTCACTCTTTTCCTCTATTATTGTTGCAGTTGTGCAGTTCGGCCACTAAGTGTAGCTGTAAGTCCACAGTAGAGTGGAACTCCACAATATAAAAATGCAGGAAAGCCTCAGTTACCATCAGTGTTTGGTCACTGCTCTCGGTCATGCGTTATATTCACACATTTACACATGTGTGAAATCCAATCAATGAGTCGTGCGTCGTCGCTGGGCAGCCCCGCCACATCACACGAGGCACCGGGGATGCAGTGCACCAAACATCTCTGAGGGGGCACAGCTGCACTTAAACATGAGGGATGCTGAACATATAGACGGTGACACCAAATGTGGGATTTGTCAGTTGGATTCTTGAACGGCAAGCCTGACGTGTGGGATGGTTTGTTGGATCACAAGGATCACGTGCCTCGCGAGGTAACTTGAACGCAGCTTCCCGGTGGAAAAGAGGGAAGAGTCACCGAGGCGCGTTGTGTACCACTGTTTTCATATTCCTATGGAAAAACACAGATGAGATGATGAAGAGCAAGAAAATCGGACAAGTGCTTGAACATGAAATGTTTGAGGCAGTTTGATTTGTCATCAGCTCGTCAGCACGACTGCACCTTCCTTAACAGAAATGAAACACTCCCCCAGGATTTAGGAATTGAAAAGGGATTTAAACCAGGAGCATAACATGACCACACATCGCTCATTATGTGTGACAGACCTTCTGTTGAGCGCGCTGCGGGTGTGCCACTGCAAAAGGCGACAGATTCTCACATTTGATTAATCTGTTTGTCATTCATTCGACAACCACTCCTTAAAAGAGGATGTTACCTTCAGCATATGGAGATTTGTGTATCTGTGACACGAAGAGAGGTGATATATTAAGAATTTAAGGCACGCTGCTGTGTCACGCAAACGTATAAAAGCTTTTAATCACGTGGCTGCGTAATAAAAAATAAAAAAAGGAGGACCAAAGCGTTCCTGCAGTGGAAGAACAATTCTGATCTTTTATGAGAAATTACCAGCAAAGTTAAAGGACAGAAGAATTGGCAATTTAACTGTCATTAAACTTTTGAGAAATAATGCATAAATAGTGTTTTATTCTTATTTATTGTGTGTAATTTGATTTATTTTATTGAGGCTTTAACACCTAAGCAGCATTTTTGGAAGTGGAGCTTCGTCTCATCACAACTGATGTAAATAATATAACTGTCACTTCGTAGTGTCATCTATATTTACTGTTCTGTTTTTATCAATCGCATAGTTCTTTAATAGTTCTCCTCTGTGCTTCTGAGACGTGCACATTTTGCCGACTGGGACCAATAACCTCGTATCTGCATTTTATATCTATAATAACGCTTCATATCTCACACGCTGGTCATGTATTTAGTTTTAACAGCTGTCAAATAAACGTATTGACAACAGGTTTAACAGTTTCCTCTGCATTTAGTGGAGTATAACTTCAGCAGCACACCAGTCTTCGTCAGCATCAAGACATTTTTTTCAGATCTCATGAGCATTTCCTCCATTGCGTTTTAAATCCGCGTGTACTCAGGGATATTACGCTGTTTCAGATGTATGACGTGCAAAAGAGGAAGAATTATACGGTCCAGCATTGAACGCACAGGGGCTCAAGATGGCAGCCTGTTTTTTTTAAGAGCGGTGAATTACTTAGACACACAGGAAAAGATTGAGAAGGAGGATGAGGATGAGGGGGAGGGAGGACGGAAACACTTTGTTTACTCTGCTTGATCAGGCGGCCATATAGTCATTTAGTCGCTTCCTAATTGCTGAGTAATCGTCTGATTGTAGCCATTTGCTGCTCGCAATCTGTGTTAGCAAGCAAATACTTTAATCAGGTTTATATCAAACAGTAGCCTGTAAAAACATGACATTTACAACAGAGCGCTATAAAGCTGTGTAAGCCAATCAATAACCACACACACACACACACACACACAGCTCCTCTCTCTCTCTCGCTCTCCATCTTCCTCCGTCTGTCTCTTTGTCTCTCGTTTTTAATTTCCCTAAAGGTGAGAAATATTTAGATTCAAATGCCAAGTGTGAGGAGGAACTCCAAATGCCAGATTTAATCATGCAAATAGTGGCTTTTGATAAAGAAAACAACAATAATTTGATAATTATTTTATGTATTTATCACTGTGAGCCTTTTTTTTAAATTTTTACATTTTTTTACAATACATACGTCGTAAAAGTAACTTATTCCAGAGTGAAAAATGACAACAAGCTGTAGGTCAGTACGAGCACCCAGTGAAGTTTTGAAGTGGAGTGCTCAAACTTTTGAAAGCAGTGCCGACAAAAAGGAAGGCGTGTGCAACCAGCACACCTCACTGTGAGCTGAAATGTAAGCTTGATCGTAATGATTGAGGACAAATCTGTGAAATAACAGTGTTTCTCCGTAAAAAACCTTTATTCGAATTAGGACATTTTACTTTAATTTACATTTTTTGTTTTGTTTGTTTGTTTTTTTATTAACCCTTATTTACCATTTTCTTCCCATGACAACATATGTGTTTGTTTTACATGTTATAAAACCATACATGTCCTTTGTCGGCTACAGTGTAAATGATTTCGCACATATTCCCCTGTTGCTTTTTGATTTATGGGATTCACGCTGGCAGAACTCAACAAATCATCACTGAAAAACTTCCACTGAAGCCATTTTAGGTTGCAGCCCTCACCCATGTTATCTGACTGAGCTTTTCTCACCGGTTGTAACCAGCCATTAGTCGAGATCGGAACCATTTGTGTTGTCGCCACCAGCCGTCCTTTTCATCCCCAACACAACACAACACCGCCATCAATGAGTGCTAAATAGCCTGTTGAGTATTTCTGTGGCTGTATTCATGCGCCACTCTGGTATTCTCCTGATATATGCTATTATATTACTGACTGACATGGCATTGAGGCTCCCTGGATTATCAATCAATCATGTGTTTCAGTCTGTTTGGCAAACAGCAGCTCCTTTCATGCCATTAACTTTCCCTGCTGGTTATTGGATCAGCAAACACACTGCAGTGTCCATATTCTGCTCGAGCACCATCATAAAAATCGTACACTTGGCCCTGTGCACCGATGACTCAACCTATCAGGTAAAACACGGCATTGTAAAGCTCTGTGGGCCTAAATCAGTGCTTTATGGTGGTAAAACATTGGACGTATTGCTTTTCTGTCTGTTTTTCTGCATCTTTATCTTTTGTCTGCCAACAGCGTCCTGCAGCTGCATAACAGAGCCGAGCTTCTCCGTGGTCAACGTACACATCCGTTTCCTTTGTTTCTCTTCTTTGTCCATTGATTGCTTTCCTCCACCTCCCCTTCTACACGTAGCTGACTTTCTGTGATTCAAAACTTGATATTTAGGTACCGGCTTAGGTTACATGAGCTAAACTGGCCTTCGATGGACATTCAGCCTGACTGAGTGCATGTTACACCTTTAATAAATGTCATTCACCTTCAAATTTGAAATGCCTGCTGCTGTTTTTGTATTTTTCTTTATTTTTTTTCATTTCATGAGACAACTTAAAGGATAAGTCCACCCCAAAAAAAGAAATGTTGGTCATGATCTACTCACCCGACTTGGCATGAGGTTTGTAGTCCACAAAACACGTCTGGAGCGTCACAGCAAAACAGAGTAGCAGCATTCTCCTAAACAACTGAAGTAGATGGTGACTTTAATATGACGGAGTATTAGGACCATACTAAGAGGAAAAAATAAAAGAAATTACGGGAAGAAAGTCATAATATTACAAGAATAAAGTTTTGATATTACCAAAATAAAATTGTAATAATACGAGAAAAAAGTTGTAATGTTACGAGAATAAAGTCGTAATAATACGACAAAAATGTAATAATAATACAAGGAAAAAAAAAGTCGTTTTAATGAGAAAAAGCTTGATAGAGTTATCAAGATCTGATGTGACCAGCTCAACTAAACAGCAGCCTCAGCCTGAGCCCAGCAGCCATGTTTGTCTCAGTCGTCCTGTTCAATCAACAGGTAAACTAACGTATTGATCATTTCGTCATTAAACATTTTATGAATTTTGCTGGCTGAGCCAACAGTAATATCGTAATTTCGTAATATTATGACTTTATTCTCGTAATGTTACGACTTTATTCTCTTAATGTTACGACTTTATTCTCGTAATTTGCAAAAAAAAATAAAATATTTTTTTCTCTTAGTCTGGCCCTCTGATACTTGGTCGTACTTTAAAGAGTTACAAAACACGAAGAAAAAAAATAGAATGTCTCCAAATAGCTCATCAGGGGTAATCCAAGTCTCCAGAAGCCCAGAGACCCCAAACTGATTCCTAAAGAAGTTATTAACACCCTTTTTCAAGCTGAAATCTTCACTATTTCTGCCAGACTAAAATCGTTAGCTTTTAGGTACACAAGCTTGACTGCCTGTCGAGAGAGTATCTAATATATTTTCAAATCACATTGCGGTCTGTGGGCTTACGCAGGCCTGTGTGGAACCCATTTATGTTTTCTTTTTCGTGTTTTAAAACAAGTCACCATCTACCTCAGTTGCTCAGGAGAATGTCAAAATGCTGTTGCAAACTTCAGACATGTTTTGTGGGCAGTAGATGGTGACTGCATTTTTATTTTTGGGTGAACTCATCCTTTAATGTAAATGACAGGTTTTCCCCAGTGTATCAGGACTCTTTCTCTTCACTTTCTTCTTGATTTGTTTCATCAAAAACAGCCTTAAACAATCTTTGCTGTGGTGCATTCTCATCTAGAATGGTGCGTACTAAGTCTGCATGGCAAAGGTGTAGCAAACAAACACGTCAGAAAGCAAAATTCATTGGAAATCGGCCATGCATGTTATTACTCTTCATGCATCTAGGCTGGAGTTAGCCAAAAAACTATGTAAGACATAGACATAGAGGCGAGGGTGCTTCTCTTTTGACATTTTGAATTTTACCACAGAAAGTATACACAATGAGTTTACCTCGTGAGAAACAAATGTACTTTGCTGAAGGACCCTTTAAGATGCCGAGAGCACGGTCAGCAGATGACGAAAATGTAATCGTAATGTACGTCTTGAGAAATATAAGTTGTGTCACATTAAAACTCAAATGGGCCATTACGGATAAAACAAAGTAAGTCAGTGCTCTTGCAATTAAAAAGGATGAGCTGTTGACATGAATCCATAACAATGAACAGGATTTGATCACCTCTGATACCGAGGAGAAATAATGCACCTCAACACCATCGTAACTGATGATGACGTCGACTTAGCGATGGAATTCTGATTCATCCGAGTGGAAAAAAAAAGATTAGTTCTCGACTGTGAACTTGAACTTTCATTTTCCTTCTGCGTGTTTCGACTCTGGCGGGGGAGACAGCTTTTGCCCCAGTTTGACTTTCTTGTCGGAGCTGCCTCTCTCTAAATTTCGGCAGCTTTCCAAAGACTTGCGAGGGGGTGAGGGAGAAAAAACAGCGAGAAAAACCTCTGACGCTGTAGATTGTAGATACATCTCCCATTGTAAAAATAAAAGAAATAATAAATAGATTTAAAAAAAAAAAAAAAAAAGAGAAAAGAAAACGCCTCCCGGTGTAAATGCTGCAATTTGCCTCTCAGCTGGTGGAGGCAGCTTTGACAACGGCTAAACAGCTCTGAGGCACAAAAACAATCAATACAGATTCTCTGCTCCATCCCGAGCCCACCTGCTCTCTGCTCCGAGTCCCACACAGGGAGGCAACCCCCACCACCACCACCACCATCACAATCACTGTACATGTGCACACACAAAGACACATATGCAAACACACACACACGCGCACACACACACACACACACACATCCTTCCTGTGTCAGAGTTTTTTAACATTCCCACCCTGACTCCGGCACATGAAACGCCTCACCTGGCGAAAACTCCCATCATGTCTCACCTTTTTCTGTTTCATGTTAATAACAACACAACAACTCTGATTTCTGTGTATCCGTATATATGAGCCTGCTGTTGGAGTCTTTCAGCGTGCACAGTAGGTGGTCCCTATGTTCCCAGCCCTCGCTTTTTCTCACATTGCTGCTGTTATTTGCGTGTGTTGCTCCCGTTCGACGCCCACTTCCAGGATGCGAGCGCAGCTCGCCGTCAGACGATCAAGCGGACGCCAGACACGCGTGGATTCCTCCATCGCGCAAACAGGCTGTACACTTTGACTCCTCTTTTTCATATTGCAATGTTGTTGATGCACCCATGTTCATACTCAAGGTCCATTTGATGCATGTGTCAGGCGTGAGGTGGAGGTTTAACTGATTACATCAAACTCCAGTGTGGTAAAAGAGCACAAAGGTGTCAATCTGGGCCCTGTGATGGGAGATCAGTGGAACAGTAATGCAATGGTAGTGAGTTATTAAATGAATAAAGAGGCAGAGCTGCCGAAGAGTATTGATTTTTCACAGCTCCCCGAGGCTCCGAGGGCTTTCAAGGCAGGGGAAGGACACACACACACACATAGACTTGGACACACATGTATGCACACATATACAGACACACATGCGGACGGAGAGAGAAAGGTTTAAGAGTGAAAGGATAATGGCCCCAGCAGTTGCAGTCTCACTTAAAACACAGTTTGGGCTCTCAAGGTTTCCCACCGGTCACCGATCGCCTGATAAAAGGACTCATTCGGAACCAGCCGGGTTTTGTTCTCCTCCTGCTCGCGCCTCAGTTGTAATGCATGCACTCAATGTTTTGCACAATGCTCTACAACACACACACACACACACACACACACACACACACACACACACACACACACACACACACACAAGATTTG
>OMLP01038077.1:14218-26563 GCA_900302685.1 Spondyliosoma cantharus | reverse complement strand
CACTCTCCCCACTCTCCCCACTCTAACATCACCCCTCAGGTCCCCCAGCTCCATGTGCTGAGTCCGTCTGCCAGTAAAGACAACTAATCACAGTTTTAAAAGTTGGTGTGATGGTACGTCCCTCCCACTCACACACACACACACACACACACACCTACTTAGCCACTTCTCATAGGTGAGGCAAAAAACAAGTGACAGAAAGCAGAGAGAAAGAAGACAGATAGATATTAAGACGGCAGATCTTTGCTTCTGAAACCTTAGAAAGAATTTATATTGGAATAATATGATTATTTTTTTTTTTTTATGATGCAAGAAACACCACAAACCAACCATATGAGCGTTTATAGAATAAACACCGAAGAAAAACATGGTCAGTCCTCTCCTGACAGACAGCCTGCAGAGAGTCTCATGGCGTGACAGGTCTTCCTGTCTTTGGTCTTTGGGGTCCAGGGGTTTGTCAGGCAGCTCGCCTCCTGGGAAGAGACCAAGCGTCTGGACACTGGAAAGCTATCCCCCCTTCTCCCTGTCAGCCTGCTTCATTAGCCTCACACACACACGCACACACACACTCACACACACACACACACACACACACTCTAGCAGACATGCGTATACTGTACTTGTATAAAAAAAACAAAAAACATTTGGTTTATCTTATAAATGCTGCTAAACTGAAGTGTTTAAATTAATAATGTTAGACTTATATTGCACCTTTCATACAATAAATGCAGCTCATGATGCTTCACAATACGGAGACACAAGAAAAAGGTTGTGAGAAAAAAAATACCAGGTAATGTTAGACTCAAAGGTAGAGCAATAATAAATAACAATTGGGAAGATGATTTCCAAGAGATGTTGCTTAAAAGCTCACTGAGGTTTTCTCTCTAATATTCTTGGGATTTGCGTTTGGAAAACTATTATGAAGTTGTAAGAGATAAAATATAACAACATCATCACTGTTCCTGCTGGAGGAGAATCCAATGAACGAGAGCTTGGACAGTCCACAGGGGAACACTTTACAATGAGCTACGCAATTATGTGAGTAGTTACTGGGGAACGATTGAGGAGTGAATCAGGAACGACTTGATAGTTAATGAATCGTTAATGAGTAATTCCTTAATAACTGTGATTGGAGGACTCTGTAGTCCATGAATCACAGTAACTGAGTAATTTGAGCAACAATTATGAAGTTGTTCCCAACTCATTTCTCCACTTAGTATCCAGTCAAACATATTTTTGTGCACTTTGCTGGAACGTGATACCGTCCATCTGATCTTTTCCTTAAAGTCTTTAAAGTCCTGTCTGTTTTTTATCTTCTTAGCTTCCTCCATCAACGTTCTCTTCGGGCGCCTCACCTCTGTCGTGATGTCCGTAGAAGCTGCTCAACCTGGTTCCGTTGCCCGCCTCTGATTTCGGTACCAATTCCAGCCCCAGACCAGAAATCCTACTCCTCCCAACGATCCAAAGCTCCTGTGCTAGAGTTGGCATCAGTTGCAGGTTCCTTCAGGAAACTGTGTAAATCAGATATCAGAGCAAAACCTAAAAAAAAAAAAAAAATCCCCTTAAAATGTGCTCCACTTTCACCAGAATCAGTAACAGGTGGTGGAGATACATAGCTACGTGGTGAGTAAACAAGCGATAGGGCGGCATAGTGGGAAAGAGACACCATTCACCCCAAGTCAATGTACCATCACGACGATTTTAAAGCTGTTATTTTAAGGTAAAACGGTTACTTAATGTTGCTTTAAGAAACAAACAACGCGGCTGAATTGAGTAACAGGATATTAACGGCGGCGCGGCTACGGGTCATTAACATCCAAACGCGGAAAAAAAAAAAAAAATGCAGAAAACTCATAAAATGACGCGGCAGAGGGGAGAAGGTGGGACAGAAACCAGACTGTAGGGTTTGCAGCTCTCCTCTCCATAGGACAGGAGGCCCGGTTGCCATGGTGATGCAGTATTTCTCCAGAATTGCACATATTGATTCGCAGAGGCGTCAAATGTGTGTGTGTGTGTGTGTGTGTGTGTGTGTGTGTGTGTGGGGGGGATGGGCTGTAGAGGAAGAGGAAAGAGAGGGAGAGCGTAGGTTGGAGCAGAATCATCAGACAATGACACACGTTGCTGTCCACACACACACACACACACACACACACACACACACACACACACACACACACACACACACACACACACACACACACACACACACACACACAAACACACACATGTTACACCTGTATAGCTTCGAGGGATGGTCCCTCCACATCCGCCTTCTTAAAGTTGCTCTCGTCAGTGACAACATGCAAAACTCCAACTGTCAATAACGTATCATTTGAGCGCGTTTTGCGATGCGTTTTGCGATGCATATTGCGATGCGCAGACAGCAGCTCATAGGCAATTTCCAATTAGAGCAAAACATCCTGCCCGCAACAGAATTCACATATGTTGCTCCCTTGTACGCCCGACAATTTAATCAATATTTGGCTGCATGAAAAACTGTCTCCTAAAGCCGGAAACCTAGAACAAACGGAGCTGCAGCCTGTGATATAATCAAAAAGACAAAGCCCGGAGCTGTATCACCGATAATTATGTGAGAATGATTGTGACAATACCTACAGGGAAATGTTTCACTTCAAATGTAAAAAAAACAAAACAAAAAACATATTGTTTCCACGGCCGTAAAGCCTCAGTTGAACTCATAAATGGCCCAGAACTATTTTTTTTTTCAGCATGAAATCAGCTGTTGAGGGAGTTATTCTGTGATACAAAGCTAAAAGATGAAAGAAGAGTAAAAACATGAAGCGTCCGCATTCAGTTAAGTGCTATTGTGGTAAAATATCGCCTTTTTTTTCTTTTCTTTTCTTTTCTTTTCGCAAAGCAGGTGTAAATCCCAGTTTCCAAAGATATGGGAAAAAAGTCACACACAAAAGAAAAAAAACGACACACTTTATTCTTTAACGTTTCTTTGTGATGTAGCTGGAAAAAAAAGACTATAAGAGCAAAACCGAAGTTGGAGTATACAACAAAGTGTCCGTATGAATGCACCCTATATATTCCTCGGCACCTTCAACCATCAAACCGAAACGGGAAAAACTAAGACAGAGCACTTTCACTCCGGCATGTTTGTAGTATTTAACAAAAATGAGGGTCATTAAGTTGCCGAGCGAGCCGAGATGAAGGGAGCAGCGAGACCGTTTGAAAAGCTGTGTGGATGCGAAAAGCTGAATTCCTTGAACGCCGTTTGAAAACTGTAATCCCAGCCGAAAGGTCAAAAGTCTCAGCAGGTTTTTTATTTGTGTCTTTGTGCTGCTGTTTTAAGCCCAGAACACGCTTTGTACTCCGTTCAAAGAGCAACACGAGGGGTCTGTGAGGGGATTAGTCTGAATGATGACGGCTGAGGCGGTGAAGTGCGTGGGCGTGTGAGCGCGCACAGACACACATGCGCGTGTATTTGTTGCTGCTGTCATAAAAAAAGGAAAAAAACAGAAGAAGAAAAAACCTTGTAACTGTAGAAGTAAACTTTTCAGGAACTGACATTAAAAGCAGGTGCTGGTTTTATTTTTTTCTCACCACTGACTGGAGTGTGACATATTACACTTACATGAGCTGGGTTGTTGTTCTATTCTGTTTCATTATACAGTAAATGTCACACTTTTTTACTGTATCGCTGAACTAGTTTCCCCCTTTGTGCTATTCAAAAAGACAAGTGTCAGCCAGTGTAGGTTACAGGTCCTGGCATGGTTCTTATTTTTAAGTCATAATCATCTTTTTCTAATGTTTTATAAAGATTTAAAGGGTCAATGTGTAAGAAAATGTTCAAAAATTGACTAAAATTATCAACACGAAAAATAAATAGCAGTTTTGGCATTATGATGTCTGTGTGTAAACAAACCAACACTCCCGTGATCCCTGAACTCCCAGTGCAAACCCGCTAACTGCACAGCTAACTGAGCTAACTAGCTACGGGCAGCTACAGTTGGCAGCAGTTAGCAGTTACTCTTACTAGCAGTTGATCTGCTGCCACCCATTTGTTTTGAGTATACATTTGACATGGGGACAATTCTTACATTTTGCAGAAAAAGACTGTGCACCTCAGTTTAACACGCTAAACCAGATACATCACCAAAGTCTTCACGATCCTCATAATTACATTTTTATGATAGAAAAATAATAAGAAATGTGTGATCTAGAAATCTGCATCAGAATACTTCAAATAACGTTCATCCTTTTTGATGTTCTTGAATGTGGGGTGGTGCAGAGGTTAGCACCGTTTCCTCCTGGTGCTCCTGTTTCTTCTCCCTCCTTTGTTGCAGTGCAGGTAAGTCCCTTTGTTCTTCCTGCTCCATGGCTTTGTAATTTTGCACCAAAGATCATTGAAATATCACAGATATTTGATCTGTTCTTCCGATAATCCAACAAAACTGAAAACATAAAACTCTTTTTTTGGGTCATATATTTTGAGATATTCCAACAGCTAACACATTTTCACATGCGTGTGATCACATGTGTTGAAAGATGCTGGTTACCATAATAGTCCAAAATTTCCAAATTTTCTCTTGGAAAAGTTTTGTGAGGTTTGTTTTGGACAAAACTTTCCATATAGATTTCCACTCAGAATTGCAGGTATTTTGTTGCTCATGCAGGGACACATTGACAGTGTTGTGTCTGGTCCTGACGACTGTTTCCAGAGCAGGCCTTCTCAATGTTTTAGCACTGCGGTTTCCTGTATTCTGAATGGTTGGTCAGAAAGGGGAAACGATGTCTCTGCTCTTATAATGAGAGAGGTATCAAATACAAGCATGTCAGCAGTTCAACATTCATACAAAAAAGAAATGGCTGACATCCTGTGAGCAGAGCTAGATTAGCTTTTATCATTACTGCGTCGAATTAGCGCGGAGGAAAAACAAAGGGAGGCCTGTACAAAGCCACACACACACACACACACACACCACGAAGACGTCCACAGGGCGCACACTTGGAAAAATGTTACACAACACCGTATACACAACGGCAACACAGAGGTCCTCTGGTCAGGGACAAGAGTTGAATTTAAGAGCCTCAATCACTTTCTCAAAAAACACAACTAATCCTCCGTCTCTGCACAACAAACAAACACACACACGGTCACACACACAGCACCTCTTCCCTCTCTCACACTCTTTTGCCCTCTTTCCCACTCAACATTCAATGCGGCGTGCTCACGACTGTGAGAGGGAGAGTGCATGTATGTATGCATGTGTGTGTGTGTGTGTGTGTGTGTGTGTGTGTGTGTGTGTGTGTGTGTGTGTGTGCGCGCGCGCGCACCCATGTGTCAGTGTGTTTATTTGTCTTTGTCTGCATTGTGATTGTGATGGTGTGCTTGGAGACATTGTTAGCCCCAACAGAGGATTGCTGCCGTGTGTTTCAGCTCAAGGTCTCAGCCTCCGTCTCCGGCTGTGGTCTCAGCTCCTTCCAGCTGCTCCTGAAAGCTCCACTCTGCCTGAATGAGCTGCTAACCTTGGCACCAAATCAATATCAGCCAAACTCTTTGAAGAATCACAGATGGAACTGGCCTCACTGCTCTGTGCTTTCGGTGCTGAGCGATCAGTGTGTGTGTGTGTGTGTGTGTGTGTCTGTAATTGCTGCCAGCCTCCCTTTCCTGCTTGGCCTACGTCCAGAGAGTTGCACAGTGTGATGGTGGAGTATCTGCTCTCATTCATGATTGAGGGTGAGGTTTAGGGTTGACTAAAGACACCCCCCCCTTCTCATCTCTTCTCAACAAACACACACACACACAAACACATCATCATCATCATCTTTCATCAGTGTTTCAAACATTAATTTAACGTTTTGATCAATCCCTTCCTCCTCCCCCTCCTCCTCCTCCTACCTTGCGAGTAAGAAATAAGGTGATGCTTCCTCGCCGGCTGTCTTTGTCCTTGGCCTGAACACACACTCGCACACACACACACACACACAGATACACGGAGACGCGCGCCTGCTTCCTGTAACCCAGCCCGGTATCATCTGATCTGGGTGTTGCTGAAGCTGATCGATGGTTGTGTTGAAGTATTTCAGGGTATGATGGGATGCTGCATTCACACAGGCACCGAAACATATCAATAGCCTGGAAGCTCGCACCCATCAGCTCTGTGTCCAAATACAATTAAATAGCTTCTTTGACACAAATGCACTCTGTGCACAAGCAAACATTCATACAAATAGATACACACTTGAATAGATTTTACAACTGATATACTGCAGCGATGGTGCCATAAATTAAAAGACTGAGCAGCTGCTTTGATGTAATTAAGTGCTGGGAGCAGAAAGGTTTCTAAAACCGAGTGGGGAAACCTGGCAAAGTAAACTTACCCTTTTTAGAGAAAGTATTAAAAGAAGCTCAGCGCAAGTTCAATCAGGAAGACCATCTTAACAACGCTCTCCATCTCACTCTCGCTCCCCACTAATTAAGCTATCTACTCTTTCAGTTAAACCAAGCAGATTTTTCCTTGATTACAACAACCGGCCGATCATGTCGTTAAATCCGTTCTCCGCTCTGCAGTTATCAGCTGTTGTTTCAGTGCAAAATCCTTGGGTCCCTCCTTCACCCCATTCACAGCCAGTTCATCATGTCCAGTGCCCAGGTACAGCTCACCACATCCACCTCACCACATCCAGATCTTTAGTCGTTCTCTCCATCCCATCACCACCACCACCACCATCTAGGCTCCATCTGGATGGTTTCCTGTACTGCTCACGGCCTCACCCTCCCTCTTAGAATATAAAGGAAGTCACGATGGGGCCTAATCGCCAAAGACTACATAAAAAAAATACATTCAATAAATTCTACATGTTCCATGATGTGGTTGAATATTGTTTCTAGCCTAAATGATTCAAGTGAACTGTTTTACACAGACATAGCAAGTTCTACAATGTCATGTCTGTATTGCAGTGAATTGTGGGTAATTAGGGCAATGAAGTCCACACCCAAAGCGGACTTCCTGGCACATGTGAAGTCTGGAGCCTGGACTAAGACAACGAACGCACTTCGGTGAAGAGAAGATCATGTTTTCAATTGAAATTTAAATCTGATATCTCAAGTCACTGTTGACTCTTTCTTTATTAAAACAGACATTTCCTGAACCTTAACCAGGTGCTGCCAGTGCTGAAATATGACCATAAAAACATGAAATAATGCTGTAATCACTACAAGTGGATGGTGTATTAGAAGATATTTTGGTGGAAAACAAATAAAATAAGTTGCCAATCATATTAATTAACAACATTTCCACAGTGTATGGTTTTAGTTTTAATAGTTTTACAATTGAATTTGAGATCCTTTATCTGTGACTTTCTAACTCCTTATCAGCCCCGATCGCTGCTTGAGATCTTCTGGCAGGACCGGTTCCAGGACCAAAGGTCAGCGGGCTTTCAAGGTCCGGGCCCCTCCGTATCTAAGTCAGTATCTCTCTCAAAACTCACTTTTATTGAATGCTTTTTTCTTAACTGATTTATTTATTTGCATTTTATTTTGTTGTATCTTTTTATCACGGCCATATATATTAGAAATGTATTTTATTGCAGTTATGGCATGTTGTTATTGTAAAGCCCTTTGGAACTTTGTTTTTGAAAGGTGCTAAATAAATAAAGTTGATTTTTACTATGAACATGTTTTCAAAATTGTACTTCCATCAGCATTTTGTCTCCCTCTTGTAATTAGTCGTATATACACAGACGTAGGCGTAGATGTAATTTCTAGGTCTCTGGTCTGTAACCAAAGCCAATTACCAAAGACTGAACACCGCGGAATAATGGTTGAGTTTTCCCCTGAGATGCATCCGGCTAAACACAGATTCACAAGAATTGCCTGAAGAACTGCTCTTTATTTTGTTATCATATTCTGATGTTGCCTCGTGTGCACCGTCTGAGGCACTTCATCGACATTGACAACATAACGTGGTGTTGATCTTTGAAATCCTGTGATGAAAGACACCACTTTCATCCTCATCCTCACATTAGATGAGTCCTATTCGAAGCCGTATCTTGGATAACTTAACAGGAGTGAAGAAGCTCTTATCCTCCCCTGTGTTTCTTTTTAACATTCGCATCCCTTACAAGCAGTTACAGACTGTAGGACGGTATGCCTGGAAGCAGCATTAATTATTAAGTCCTGTACTATTTTACGATACAATGCTGCATAATGTTGTAAACCCTTAAACCAACAAGCGCATCAATAATGTGAGAGGGAGAGGTTGTAATCAGTTGCATTAATCAACATAAAGCCCTCCACGAGCGCCACTTTTTTTTAAAAAACGAGCTGCAGCTTTAAGTTCAATATTCAATCAGAGTCCTTTAGAAACAGACGAGAGACTTCAGCGCTTTTCAGCCATCAAAGCCTCTGAGGGGCAAATTCGTCCGTCTCCTGACTTGGGTCTATTGATGGGAAGGACAGCCGCACAATAACAAATATATTCTCTGATTGTATTCTGCCATCATTTCTCTTTGTCTCCTTCTTTCTGCTCTCCCTTCTCATTTCTTTCCCCTTTCCTCCTGTCCTCATTATTTATCTTTAGTCTATTCTATTACCTTCCCCCCAGTTCTTATGCCTTCCTGCCTTCTCGTATTGATTTTCATTTATAGGTTTTCATCCTTTTCACTCCCATTTCTCTGCACTGATGGCACCTTGCAGCTTGCCTCTCACTCTGCCTCTTCCCTCACCTCTCCACAAGTAAATGCCTTCCACATGCTCTTGCCATTCTTTTGATATAATACCAGATACTTCTGGACTCTGCAGCACCGAGAGGCCCGGCTGCGACAAAGAACGCGCTCCGCGGGTGAAGAGGTCTTGATAGCCCTGCGCTATTCACAAGCCATAAAGGTCACCCACCTTCCTTATATGTCGGAGAAAAGGAGTCTGTATGGATCCAGAAGGCTTTCAGCGAAAAAAAGAAGGGAAAGTAGTAGCTATCTAAAGATTTATTATAGATCATAGTCAGCGCAGTAACACGACTGAATCTGTTGATGTGACGCGTTTAAAGGGTTGGCCGTGAGTTATGAGTCAGGAGGTGGATTGGCTCATTAAATATATTGTCGGGGATCTTTGCACCATCATTGTAGATTTTGTGATCAGCGAGATGACACGAAAAAGGAGAAAATGAGCTAAATGAAAAGAAAATGTGAAATGTCACTAAGCACTGCGCTAAGCACATTTGCAGACAATAATCGAGCTAAATATTAAATTGTATGTTAGCTACAACTGAGTCAACACATTGTGCTAGACAAAAACAAATAATAATTTTGCACCCAAACTAAATGAAATGTTATTTTGAATAAATGTTCCAAGCGCTTGTGTTAAACTTACGGGAGATTTAGCATCCAAGTGATTGTTTAACCACCTTTCATGCATTTAACAATCCAATGATTTTAACATGAACACTTAACCATGTCCTGGAAGACTTGAGGAGGAGATATCTTCAAAATAAAAATCTAACGTTGACACTGGAAAATGCTAAATCTGAACTGCTGCTCTCATCTGCTGTCCCCCCCTGAAATGATCCACTTGTTTGTCCTCGCACATCTCCAGTTGATTGTGACTGACTGTGCTGGTCTACTTGAAGAAAACTTGTCAGACGTGTTGAGTGAAAACAACACATGTTCGCCTGGATAGAAAAATTGCGCAATACTCGGTGCAAAATTAGCTCTGTAGATAAATGTTTGTCTAGATTAACTTTGCAAATCTACCAGCTGCTGTCTGCTGATCATTTATGTGCCATGATGACACTTGCTCCATAAAACAGCACATCTTTGGCTCCGGTTTCACGAAACGTTAATGTCAACAGATGAGGTTATAAAAGATATGTGAGGGATGATGTTAGCATGGCTAGTGAGTGGGTAGCTAATATTCGCATTAGGGTTAACTACCTCAAGTTGCCTGCTGGCCATCACTAACTTTGACTAATTTGATAAGTTTAACTTACCTTCAATGTGTAGAAAGCTCTGGAGGTCCACGACAAATCCACTGACATGAGGGAGAAAATGGTGCTTTGCTCCTGGGGACCTTTATTCATTCATCTCAAGACTGGCAGACTTTATATCCATCAAGATTTAAAGAATTCTATAACATAAATATTCAGTTCAATTCAATTCAAAAAGCTTTACTTGTCCCCCAGGGGGTAGTTGTACACAGACATGAATATATTATATTATAAACAAGTCAGTACATGCAAAAGATAAGTACGAATCAAATAAAGATATTTTACATGAGGTGCAAAGTAGCATTGAGGTAGGCGGGGTTGTGCATTAAGAAGCAGCAGCATGTAAGTGCACATGTGCAAAAGTGAGAAATGCAATAGAGAGGGAGGTGAAATGGGAACTTAATTAAATTAGTTGTGTTCTATACACTCATTTCATATGTGTAAAATAAACAATCGGCCATCTTCCCTTTGTGTCAGTGTGAATACACAGTGAATGGTTTTATACACATGTTGAAAATTCATTACAAGACCAGAATCTACAAAGGGAACATTGTTTGCCCAATGAGATGGATAGCTTTCAGATTGTGTGCGACCCGGACTCCATGTTTGTTTCGACTCTCCAGCCAACAGGGACGCGACAGAGTATCAGCGGAGCAAACTAAGACGGGAGATAACGACATGGCGACAACGGAAATGCATGCCCTTATTCTCTCGCTCCTTGTGCAAACATGCTAATATCGATGCTGGTTATTAATTGACCAGACAAAGAGTCATCCAAGGAAGCAGGCTGTTTCTGACTGATAACGACAGACACTGTCTCTGCTTCTCAGAGACTCTTCATGGCGAAAAAAGGGACGGAGAAGAGAGAGACTGTCCAGGAATGAGCTGATACTCATCAAGTGAACTTATATACATCAGATCTGACTTCTGAAGAAAGCTCGCTGGTCACCACACACTTAATAACGTCTCCAAGCAACTTCTACACAGGTGGACTCCAGATTTCCACTTGCCCAGTCTCGAGAAAGCGATCTCTAGACTGAACATGAGCAGCGCAGCCTTACAAAATTACAACACTTTCTTGGAATAAGTTTATTTTATTTTTACTGAAAGATACGTAAGAACATTCAAGGTAGGGGAGAGGATTCTGGAGAAAGATAGTCGATTGCTGAGTATCGGGGTCATCAAATTCGAATGCTTTGGTTTGGGAATTTGGGGCCGAATACCGACCGAAAGCATCTGAGAATGAGACTCAACAATCAAATATCTTTCTCCAGAATCACCTCTTATATACCCTGCAAACCTTGGATTATGTTCCAGTCACAATTTTCCCTTTCACTTGTGTTTGTTTGTTGGTTGTTTCAGCAGGATTGCACAAAAACTACTGAACGTATTTCTTAAAAAACATGTGATCGAGGATGGGTCTTTTGGTGTGTAGCCTGGATTGTTGTTTTTTTTCTTACTTTCTTAAAAATAAGCAAGATTCTCAGGAAAACTATGTGGATTTTAATGGTTCAGCTCTTGAATGGGGATAAGATGATTTAATCATGTTGCTCTCCTGGAATGTGCCGAAGCCCAGTTCTTATCCTTTGCCCTGTGTCAAAGACGCCAATGATTAAGTGGGAGCGTTACAATATGTTGGCAAATGTGACCTGCTTAAAATAACACCATCCGGCCTGTTTCTCATCCAGTCTTGGGTTTTGGCTTACATCACGCAATACATACATTTCAACAGCTCATCAATATGGCAGTGAACTGCTTTGGTGATATCATCTGGGAGGATGAGTCATATTTCAGATTTGTTTAGACGGGAATTGGACAGTAAACTGAGCGAAATGTGAATAAGCCAAAGGCACATTTTTGCGGCACACTGTGTTTCTGTAAGGTTGTGGGTCAGGCCCATTCGTGCCGTGTTCAGGCCAAAGTTCCCTGCTCCCGCCCTCCGGACCAGCCTTTCAGGCTTCACAAGAAGCCAGAGCAGATGCTGCACTTCTTCAAACTGGCAAACAAAGTATTGATCATCCAGTTACCTTCTTGTTTTCAGAAGTTCAACCCCTACCAGCTCAACCACTTTGTAATGGAAATAGAACTGCGGTGTTAGCTGTGCAACACATCCTGGTGTTCACCTTTCCGGTTGCTGTGACCATAACCCGCTCACTCTTTTTGAACTCCCTTCAGATTCCAGACCGGAGGTTCACGTGGTGAGCTCTGTTTTTCCAACCTTCCAACCAAGGGCAAAGATAAAATTATGGCGGACGGCCTTTTTTTTTAACTCCTTCCAACCTTATTCGGCGTGACATCCTTTCCACTCGATCCTCTGCTGCCTCTGTTTACTCTTCTGTTGCACCGCCTGCTCAGAGGCTGCAGAGGTGGGAGACGATGGGAGGAGCCTCGA
>OMLP01038063.1:4314-17958 GCA_900302685.1 Spondyliosoma cantharus | reverse complement strand
AGTTGCTGGGTCCAGTATGGTTGGTACTGATCCTTTCACGAGGGTCAGTGTCGAGGCAAAGCCAGCTTTGTACTGACCCTCGTTACTGAAGCAGTCCGATGTGAAGTGGTTAGCACACACACACAAACTTACAGGAACCGTAGCAGCACGTTGTCGTTAAAAATGAAACGCAACCACTGTCTCTTCTGTTCTTCTGTAGCTGAGACAGAATATAGGCTGATGTTGATTTTTACAACCAACAACAGAGCAACATGGTGTCTAACTCTGAGCGACGACATTGCTAAACACTGCTATCTCACCCTGGACACACCAAACTTCACCTCGGGGATGAACGCCCCCCTCTCAGATGTCTCCTATCACCGTGCAGAGGAGGTCGACCTATGAAAATGACTCCTTTGGTTACGTAACGACAGGAGCTGAATCTGAACAGCCTGTAGGAGCCGTGTTACCAGTGGGTGTCTGCAGAGACCATGCAGGAATCACTTGTTCTCCTCATTCTGGGAGCTGGCAGGCTCAGGGAGGACCAGTTTAAACATGAAGAGACCAGAGAAAACGTGATCCTGCCTTTAGAGGGCAGTATGACTACATGACTATTCAGATGAAGACCAGGCCTGAAAGCTCAGTCCACATAGCTCAGTGATGTCACTGAGGACATAAACAGAGCAGAGACAAAATGATTGCGACAATCAGCTTGTCACCTCCTGCTGCTTCACAGCTTCAACTCTTTAGATTGTCATCAGTTCATCAGACAGCAGCACCCTGCTCATCTTCACACAGGGAGGCTTTTCACACAGAGATGGACAGGAAACACAGAAGAAGAGATGGATAGATGGCTGGTGCTGATAGTGTTGATGGATGATGACAGGACCTCTGATTGATTTCAGCAGGATGTCTAACGATGTTATCTGTGATCATCACACTGATGTTTGGTGACAGAAAGCTTCAGTTTCTGACTCAAACCATCTTCAGATGCTTCATGTGCGTAAAGGTGGAGATGAACATCAGCTGGAGCTCAGTGACTCAGTGAACTCCACCCACACAGTTTAAACCTTCTTGTCCTGATAATCTCCACAGCTGTCAGTCTGCAACAGAGCTGTGAGTCTGATGTGATCAACTCTTAACGACATGATTCATGTTACGGGGTGTTCAGCAACACGTCAGGTTTTAGATTTGAAATCTGTTTTCATGGTGATTCCAGACTTTCTCTCCACATTCTTCTCTTTTATTTTTCTTTGAATTGTGTGCAGTCTTAATTGACCTTCTTCATTTGTAAGATAAAAAAATGTTGCTGATGGAGCTGTTGATGGAGATCATTCAAACAGGTGCTGCAGCTCTGCTCGTGATGATGATGATGATGAAGTTGACACACACAAATATGTGTGTTGCACACACACAGTGAGTGTTACTATGCAAGCAGCTGGTGTGTTAACAGCTCCGTCACCTCAACCTTTAGACCGACACTGATGGTATATATACGATTCTAGATCTATTTCTGCTCTAGCTCCTCTTCTCACCTTTTTATTATATTGTTTATTTTTTTACAAGGAACACTTGACCGTTCAGGAGAGATGAAGAAGACTCAGAGACACCGATGGCTTACGTTGAGATAGTTTATATAATATGATCATGGAGGAGCAACATAACATCACGTCTGTCTGCACAGAGTGCTGCCATGATAATCCTAACGAGTCTAAGTGTCCAAATGATATCTTCCAGCTTCAGGAGGAAGCTTTAACAACAAATCAGAGTCTCTCCCCTGTAGCCAGAGGACTAAGAGTTAAAGTAGTTCAGAGACCCTTTGTCTGCTAACATAGATATATCAAAGGTCTCCTTACGAGGTAGCTTAACCTTGGCTCGGTTCGTCAGACATCTGCTCTGTAGACAGATCTGCAGTAGCTTTGAGTATCTAGGTTGCAGAGATTTCTCGTAGAGCAGACCCTAGAGACAAAATGACCTGGGAGAATCATACAATTCCCCCACAGGTAGATGGGTGTGAGTCATGCTGGGTGGGCGGGGCCTCTGTTAAGAGCTGTAGGTGTTCAACAGTTGGACAGATTCATCAGGTCACATGAGGGAGGACGAGTTCAGGGAGAGAGAGACTGTAATCTATAATCCATTAATTAATAATAATTAATCGGCACACAAATTTTAGGAGGATCCAACCTGCGCCTGCACCAATCTCCATCCAGGACGCCGAGGTGGAAGTTGTGTCCAGCCTCAGTGTGCAGCTGGACTTCTTGAGGAGGTTGAGGTCATTCAACACCTGTCAACCCCTATTGCCGACTGTCTACCGCTCAGTAGTGGCCAGTGCTCTGTTCTTTGCTGTGGTGTGTTGGGGAGAGGGGTCACGCACAGCAGACAGGAACAGAGTAAATTAAAATCCTTAAAAAGGCCAGCTCTCCACACTGTCCAGCAGGTGGCAGAAGACGGGATGCTGTCTAAGATGAGGGCGATCTTGAGGAACCCCTCCCATCCACTCACTGATCAAAAGGAGCAGCTTCAGTGAAAGACTGATCATGCAAAGGTGCAAGTCAGAGCGCAGCAGCAGGTCTTTTCTCCCTGCTGCAATGAAACTTTTTAATGAGCACTTGTGACCCTTGTAGTGACAGGTTGAATATTCTGGTTCTTAACTTTATTTATGTATGTATACATGTGTGTCTAATAATGGCTGCAGCAATGAATTAATTTCCTGTCAAGGATTAATAAAGTACCCAGTCAGTCAATCAATTCAGACAGTCACACAGGAACAGACACAACCTGTGATCGTCTGACTCGCCACTTCATATTCATATATGACATCCATGTTTGTTACTTTCTCTCTTCAGTTTTAAAACAGGAAAATTAAACCCTTTCACAATAAAACAACAGAAAACTGAGAAAGACTCACTGATCAGAGAACAACTTCCGGTCAGACCTCCTGTCTTCTTCTTCTCCTTCTCCTTCTTCTTCTTCTTCACTCGTCTCAGTTTATTGATCCAAAATCACTGATTTACAAACATTCCCCATCTTCACAGCTCCTCCTCTCACTCTTCTTCTGCTCTTTAGTTCTCCTGCTCTCCTCTCGTTTCCTCCTCTCGTCTCCTCTCGTTTCCTCCTCTCGTCTCCTCTCGCTTCCTCCTCTTGTCTCCTCCTTTCGTCTCCTCTCGTTTCCTCCTCTCGTCTCCTCCTCTCATCTCCTCTCGTTTCCTCCTCTCGTTTCCTCCTCTCGTCTCCTCGTTGTCTCTGAACAGACTGAAACTTTTTTCTTCTCATCTATAAAAAGATTCAGCAAACATCATCATCACCTCTCTCTCTATGATTGGCTGATACTCAGTAGTGATAAAGAGACCCTCCCCTCTCTCTCTCTCTGTCTGTCTCTCCACCTCTTTGCTCTCTCTTCCTCTAATTCTGTGGTGTTTTTCTTCCTGTTAGATTTAACCACTCTACATATGTATTGATGCAGATGTGATCAGCTGATTAGCAGCAGCTAGATGTAGATAATTAGACTTAATGATCAACAATAAGAGCAGACAGTGTGTGTGTGTGTGTGTGTGTGTGTGTGTGTGTGGTGTGTGTGGTCACAGTGATGTCACATGTTAAAAGTCGTGCAGGCTTGAACCTCTTTGTCGTTCTCTTTGGTTACAGGCAGGTGGAGCAGCTCACCTGTGGTAACAGGCGGAGGGAAGCTCAGAGTTGATTCTGGTCTGAGGTCGTGGATCTCCGATGGACTGACCCCTCCAGGTTTAAGGTGAGTTTCTGCTCCACCTATCCTCAGTGTTCATGAGATGGAGCTGGGATGGACAGTGGAGTTGGTGTCAGCAGTGTCCACAAAGTCTGATTGACGTTGATCTGTGTGCAGTGCATGATGGGAAATAACGCTGCTCTGTAAAACCACTGTGATATGAAGCAGGTGACACACCTTGAAGGACAGTTGTCAGAGTTGAACTCTCACATGACTGACAGCTTAAACTCTGTGGCCTTTAATTCTGATTCTGCTTCAGAGGGATGAAGATGAGGAGGAGGAGGAGATTATCTCTGCTTCACACTCCTCCTCACCTTCATCTGTCACCTCTTTATTTTTCTCTCTGTTTCCACGGTGATTCATCACATTAACTCTCTCTTCTCTGCAGCTTCTATCATTCAACGTGTTTGTTGTTGTTTACTTTACTGTCGTCTTACTGGAACCAACTGCTTTCACTTCCTGATCAAACCACAAGTCAGCTTTTCAAAAGTCTAATTAATTACCGCCACCAAGGAGGTGATGTTTTCTCATATGTCTTTTTGTCTGGTTGGTTGGTCGGTGTGTGTGTGTAATTATAGATTGTATGATTGAGATGTGTTGTTGTGAAACAGGACTGCAGTAAAACAGTGTTTTCATATTTCCTCAGCAGATTATTGCAGACAGAGTTTAAAGTGCTTTAAATCGTCTGTATGCAGATGTGGATGAATAATAAACGAACAAGACATACGTTCATCATGAACGAGGATAAAAGAAACGTTCTGCTGCTTCCTCTTACAAATGCTAATGACAACAGCTCATTAAAATGTGAAGTGTTGAGACTCTCAGTTCATAATGAAGCTCAGCCGATCTGAACGCAGATACGAGGAGGTGTTGAAGAATAAATATTAAGATCAACTCATAGATGAAATACATAAAAATCACTAAAACAAGTTTCGGCTCACAGAAATACTGTAATTAAAAGATAAAAAATAAAAAACAAAAAACTTACTACTGGATCATCATCATCTTCATCATCATCTTCATCATCATCAGGTCTGAGTGAACACTGTTTCACTACAGATTCAAACAGTATTAAATTAACAACTAGTATGGCACTCAGTAGAGTGCACACTATGCACTGTGCAAAACCTCACACCAACACAAAACGTGTTTTACTCACTTCACTTTACTTTACTCACTCAATATCAAGGATATTTTTTTGTAATTGAAGAAATATGTTTTGTATTGTTTGTATTTGCAACAGTCCCCTTTAATTCAGTCAATCCTAGCCCAACCAACCAACCAACACACACACACACACACACACACACACACACACACTCACACACAGATACACACAGAGACAAACTCACACAACAATCAGACGTCTGCTGAAGACTTCAGTGAAAGCTGTTCATGAAGCTGATGCAGAAACACATCATTGATCACTTATTGATTTCTTAAGTCGAGTCAGTGTTCATCCTCTTAACTGCCGTCTCCATCATCGTCATAACCAGCTGCTCTTCCTCTGTTGGCCATATTTGATAGCTCCTTCTGAGATAATGGTCCAATCAGCTGCAGGCAGAGACGCCTCAAACCTGTCAGACGACACTCAGGGACCATAAACAGCAACAAACAGCTGATCATTGTCTGAAGATAAGATATGATAAGATAAGATGTTCCTTTATTGATCCCTCTTGGGACAAACAGTGTGAAGTGATTTTAATGTTCATGTCAGACTTCAGGATTCTTATCGTTTCAATCTGTGACCTGAAATCAATGAATCAAAATCAGTAATAATCAGGTCAAACTACAGTAAAGTGAAACAGCATTTGAATCTGTAGATCAATCTGATTAAAATCAGATCGTTCAGATCAATCATATATGAACTGATCAGAAACATGTTTCTTCCTGCTTCCTGTTAAAGTTTTCAAAGTTTAAAGTCCTGAAACAAAATCAGACAAATGATCTGAAGAAATCTTTGTTGTTCTGAACTGCTCAAAACTTTAAACCTATAAACAAAACAACAAAATAAATGATAGTGTTTATTGATAAAAAGGCTGAAAACATCCCAAATATAAATCACCCAATAAACATTTTATATTTCAAACATCATCAGAATCATCTGCTGTTGCTGTGGCTCCACCTGCAGGACACAACTCACACTGCAGCTGTTAATGACTGATTTATAATCCATCTTTATTAAAGGCTTGAGTGAAGAACAGACAGACAGGAAGAATATTCTAAATAAATCTAATTCAATTCAAGAAACAAGCTGTCTTTGCTGTTTATTCAATTCTTATTTTAAACACAACTCAACATTTCATAAAATCCTAAATTAAATTATGGATCAAATAATAATAATTCAAACACTTTGTGATATTTGGACAAACAGCACAAACTTTATACATCAGAGACGAGGTCGTTTAGCTCAGACAGATAATCAATAATCTGTCACTGACACATCAACAGGTCCGCAATAAACTTTAAACTACGAACTATATCAACTAAAAGAAAATAACTTATAAAAACTAAAAATCTGATGACTGTGGGTTTGTTCTTCTTCTCTGATTGGTTGGTGATAAAACGTCTGTTTCTGATTGGTTGTTAGTGGTGGGCCTGTCCTCTGACATCACTTCCCGTGCCCAAAAGGATCAGAAGACGATCGTCCGGCACGTTCGTCTCCTCCAGACTGAAGATCGTGACCCAAATTCATCAGAGCACAAATACTGAGCTGACAGGAGGGAACAGGAGCAGCAGGAGCAGCGTATTCTACTGACCTGTTGATCAATACATGGACAAATCAATACAGAGTCAACTGAATCTGAATTCTGAACATCAGAAATCTATCAAAGTTTTGTGTTTCTATTGAGTTACTGACCCTGTTGATCGACTGTGTGACGACAGAACATCGGTCCTGCAGCACAAACGTTTAATCAACATCTGAGCGTTATCTGAATATAATGTGAACATAGTACTAATATTATCTGAACAGTGTGTAAACTCTTTCTGAGTGTTGGTGATTGATTATTGCTGTATTGACGACTCACTGACCTGTTTGTGGAGTCTTCGTCAGTTGTGTTGAGCTGCTGTAGATTCTTCTCTGACCTGCTGACACATAAATATTACATATTATTATCTTCTTCTCAGCACAGCTGCAGTCCTCGTGACCTCTGACCTTTGACCTCACGTGTCTGACCTCAGAGGTCTTTGAATGGGATCTTTTCATTCAGTATTTAATTTATATTTGGATGAATTGAGTCAACTGCAGTCGGTTTCTGTTCATGATGTTTATTCATGTTATATCTAATAGATTTAATCAATAACACGAGTCAGTTTAATCAATGATCCTATTGACACATTTACACAGACAGGCTGCTGTCATATTTGGTTTTATAGACAGCAAGGCTTCACATTGTCCACCCTCTGACTGTTAGCTGAGGCTCATGGGTAATGTAGTTTTGAATCAGAGACAGCAGCAGGTAGAAACATCTGACACGTGACCTTTAATACTCAAAACAAACACATCGCCGTGGTTTCTGATTATTGGCTGCAGATCGATCACCGTCAGTAACAGTCTGTGAAGCTCTCTGACGTTTCTGACTGCAATGCATCCTGGGAGTTGTATGTTCAATTTTGACATCTGCAGATAAGATTATTAGAGTTTTGATATTTTCTGCAGAGACCACAGTCTGCTGCAGGTGTGATGGTGGTGGTGATGATGATGATGATGGCGATGGTGATGAACTCTTCTCATTTCTTTCCGATGCCAAACGGGTCGGTGGTGTCTTTGCCCGCCTTCTCGTCTCCGCCCTGCAGGGAGGAGCCCAGGTTTGCCGTCAGACAGGTGGAGAGGACGCAGTTTCTGGCACCCACGCTGAGGGAGACACCACAGGTGAGACAGGTTAAGATCGAGATGACAGATGAGACAGTTGGAGAGGACTTATATAGTGTATCAAGTGCGTACAGGTGTATAAAGTGCGTACAGGTGTAATCTACAGTTAAGCTCATATTCTCATGCTCTAGTGTTTGGAACTACAGCTCCCATAATGCCTTTGCAGATGTAAACAGGATGTGTAATGTTGCCACATGAGCAACAAGCTGAGCCTGTTTTCTTTTTTAAATAAAAAAGTATTTGTTAAACATTTAGACTCCGTTAGGGTTGGCAGTGTACCCGTGGATGTAATAGATTACTTTGATACTGAAGAAAAGATTCTCAGCTCTGAACTGTGGATTTATGGATGTGTCAGTCATGACGATCAAGATAAATTCATGAGGAATTGATAATGATGATGACTCGAGGTTCTTTGGCTTCACTGTTTTTTCCCTCAACCAATCAGATCATTTCACAGAGGTCAAAGGTCAAAGTTTAGAGTCCAGCAGTGATATTTACTCCAGAGAGGGTTCCCTGAAACACAGAGAGAGAGAGCAAGGCCTGTTTCATAAGATATTTACCTGTACGGACAACGTGTGTACAGGTGTATGAAGTGCCTACAGGTGTATAAACTACTCATGAGGAGTAAATCCTTACAGTGTGTCAGGGTTCCTCTGAGGAAGAAGAAATCTGGAAAACAAACAGATGACTTTGAACTCGATTTCAAACCTGATTTAAAAATCACAGATGAATTTACTCACAAAAACGTTCTGGCAGCTTCTGTCCCGTTTGTCACCATCCAACGTGTCTCCGTCCCGTTTGTCTCCGTCCAACGTGTCTCCGTCCCGTTTGTCACCGTCCCGTTTGTCACTGTCCCGTTTGTCACTGTCCCGTTCAATGTGTCGTCTCTGAGGAAGAAAACTTACTAAAACTATTTTTCAAAATCGAGCATTTTTCTAATGGAGTTTGGTGCCTAAAATCTGATAACAAGACACCAGTGGACATGTTGTCAAACTTGAATATAAACAATATTTCAGATGTGTGTAATCTGTATATATTCAGTGTGTGTGTGTGTGTGTGTGTGTGTGTGAGAACTGACTGTGCGGGCTGCAGACCAATCACAGAAGATTAAAGATTAAAATCAGTTTAAATGAAGAGAAAATGACAATTGTTGATTATTTATTAAACACAATCTCATAAATACTTTGTAAATGTGTTAATTATTTACATTCCTCACTATCAGATCAGATCTTTTTTTAATTTAATTATTCTTAAAATTAAAACTTTTGGTTTGACAACTGAGTCATAAAAATGATCAATTGTTCTCACAGCTGTAAAAAAATATACTGATGATTTAAATCTGATGACGATATTCAGAACTTTTAATTACAACATTCATTTTTAACTTGAAGTTTATTTTCTCATCTCTCATAATTACTTGCATCACTTACTTTATTGTTATGTTATGAAATCAATACATCTCATCACAACATTTTAATCTGAATCAGATGAATCAGAAATAATCTTCATAGTTTCAGACGAGATTCTGATTTAATAACAAGTCGTTTGTTCTCTGTATAATAATGAGATTATTGTGATCGACTTATTTTTATCTCATTAGTTTGTATCAGATCTGATTTCAACACTGTTTCTTATGATTCTGTAATAACTGACAAGAGTCGGATCTTATTCTGACTGATTTATGATTTATAATTAATAACCAAACTCAGATTTGATTATTATTAGATTTATTCTTGTTGCTAAACTATAAAAAATAAAAACAGTTATATTCCAGCCAAAAAGTAAAATAACAGAAAATAATTCATAAACACTGAATCACTCATTTTATAAATGTAATTAAACTGATTGTAACTTTTTCAAAAGTATTGTTATGTAGAAAAAACTCAGTTTTCTAATGAAGAGAAATAAATGTTATGTTTGTTCAGTTACAGATCGTTCATGTTATTTTACATTAGAAGAAACATTTCAGTCCGTTTCTGTTATTTTATAGATATTTCTGTGTATTTTCAGTATAAATACATAAAAAGTCTAAACTTTTGTTCAGTGCACACTTTCTCACACCAAAGGGAAAATTAAACTGATATAAATTTGACTGGACTTTGGTTTGGAGTAGTTTTATGTTGTGTTTAACTCTTAAACAAACTTTGTTCAGACTGTTTAATAATGACTTCATATTTTCTATTATCTGTATTTTTGACGTAATGATGTTCGAGATCAGTAATGTCGTCAGATTTCTTCACACTCACCTGCTCGATGTTTCTGTGGTGTTCTGCAGGTGAAGACTCACAGTCATCTGATCATCGCCGTCGCCATGACTACAGAACGGAAACATAAACCGCTTTAGAATGAGTCAACCTTCAGTCGTCTGTCCTGATGTTGACGTCCGATGTCTCACCTGACTGAAGGAGGAAGAGGAGCAGCAGAGGCCTTCATCATCATCATCATCATCATCATCATCATGAGGCAGAGAGACTGAGCGGTCTTCATCATCAGAGAGAGAGAGGAGGTGTCAGTCAGAGTGCAGGAGACTCGCTCTCACAGTCTCTATTTATACTGACAGAGTGTGTGAAGGTCACACTGTTCTCACCTTCATCATCACCTTCATCGTCATCATCATCGTCATCAGCAGCAGCAGCAGGACTTCCTGACTGTCGTCTGAAGGTCTCGGGTGAGTGATGGAGACTCTCAGTGTCGTTTCAATATTTACTCTTCCTCTTTATCAGCTCGACCTCCACCTGTTACCTCCACCTGTCACATTACTGCACCAGGAAACAAATAAGATGATGTCATCATGACATCAGCATGCACACTGAAACTTGCTGCTGCTTCACCTGTCCGTCAGCTGATCCGGAGCTTCACCTGTCCGTCAGCTTATCCAGAGCTTCACCTGTCCGTCAGCTGATCCGGAGCTTCATCTGTCCTCATCTGTCGTCAGCTGATCGAGAGCTTCACCTGTCCGTCAGCTGATCCGGAGCTTCACCTGTCTGTCAGCTGATCCAGAGCTTCACCTGTCCATCAGCTGATCCGGAGCTTCACCTGTCCTCACCTGTCTGTCAGCTGATCCAGAGCTTCACCTGTCTGTCAGCTGATCCAGAGCTTCACCTGTCCGTCAGCTGATCCAGAGCTTCACCTGTCCATCAGCTGATCCGGAGCTTCACCTGTCCTCATCTGTCTGTCAGCTGATCCAGAGCTTCACCTGTCTGTCAGCTGATCCAGAGCTTCACCTGTCCGTCAGCTGATCGAGAGTTTCACCTGTCCGTCAGCTGATCCGGAGCTTCACCTGTCCTCACCTGTCCGTCAGCTGATCGAGAGCTTCACCTGTCCGTCAGCTGATCCGGAGCTTCACCTGTCCTCACCTGTCCGTCAGCTGATCCAGAGCTTCACCTGTCCGTCAGCTGATCCTGAGCTTCACCTGTCCGTCAGCTGATCCGGAGCTTCACCTGTCCTCACCTGTCCGTCAGCTGATCCAGAGCTTCACCTGTCCGTCAGCTGATCCAGAGCTTCACCTGTCCGTCAGCTGATCCAGAGCTTCACCTGTCCGTCAGCTTCACCTGTCCTCACCTGTCCATCAGCTGATCCGAAGCTTCACCTGTCCGTCAGCTTCACCTGTCCTCACCTGTCCGTCAGCTGATCCAGAGCTTCACCTGTCCTCACCTGTCTGTCAGCTGATCCGGAGCTTCACCTGTCTGTCAGCTGATCCAGAGCTTCACCTGTCCTCACCTGTCTGTCAGCTGATCCAGAGCTTCACCTGTCTGCCAGCTGTTAGTGTAAACACCTAATAAAGAATCTTATATTAAATATTTTTCCTTTCTGGCAATAAACGTACTCAAATATCAAAGTATCAGTAAACGATCCATATATTTACATGTATGTATAAACTGTGAGTCAGCTGATCATCAAAATCATTGTTTTTATCCGATTGATAAGAAAATCAATTCATTTAAAAATGATGCAGCATGTAATCTGTAAAGTAACTAGTAACTAAAGTCATCAGATAAATATAGCGGAGCTGAAGTACAAACCAACAGAAACGTCCGGCTGACAGCCGATCGGACACTGATCAGATTGATCTTTTCAGTTTCACACGTTCAGATTTGAAGATTTAAAGTTGAAGTTTGATTTGATGAACAAAAGAGAAGAGACAGAATCACAACAACAACACTTATTTATTTCAACATCTGTTTCATAAGTTAAACATCTGGAACAAACACTGACAGAAGACTATTAATATTTTCTTCTTCTGTTGAGATAAATTCAGCCGACAGGAAGTAAAAATCATCTTATCAGCTGAGTGCGTGTCACATGGAAACATGTCCCACTTCCTGTTGACTGAAATAAATCAACATGTTTGAGGTCACAGATCTGTGAGGCAGACAGAAACAGAAGGAATGACTGAGAACAAATCAATTGATCCAGTTATTGATACAGAGAAACACCAGTCAGGGACAGTTACATTAGTCACACAAGTGTAAACAGAGTGTGTTTGTGTTTGGACAGTCTGTCGTCTATCGGAAGTCCTCGGCGGAGAACATGCCCTTGGCGCGGCGCAGGATGGAGTCCTTGGACGCGTCGTACGGATGCTCTTTGGACGGGATCTCCAACACGGCCGGGATCGACTGCATGTGGGCGTCGATGGCGTGACGGATCATCTCGGCGATGAACTGGTTAATGAGGATGATGCCGATGTCATTACGAGCCAAGAAGCTCCTAGAAGGAGGAAGAGTTTAGTTAACAGGGAGCAATCGCTCAGAAACTACACACCATACTTAATTCAAATTTCTAGCAATTTGAAATTGAATCACTCTGCTACAGAAAATGTACACAAAGTCGTGTGATCTGTTTTTATGAATGAGGAGATGCTGCTTCAGCATCCAGAAAATGACAACTTTAAAGTGTCAAAGAAGAGAACCCAGAAAACTTAAAAACTTCCACTCATGAAAGAATTAAGATATTGTTTAAACATCTACCAAGTATTAATAGGCAAGTACGATTGAAATAGTGATTGATTGTTAGAGACACGAGAGGCCAGAGATGTTAAAACTGTGATAGCCAATGAAAACACCAAACCAATTCTTCTTATTGACACAGATTAATTTATACTATAACAAAAGTTGATAAAATGTATGAATTGATGGGAGCTGGAAGCAAATTCAGCATTTAGAAAATCCAAACAAGACTTTGATTCCAATAATATGAAAATGATGACTGATCATGACTGAAGATATTTTATAAAGATTTACCTCTACAGAAAATCCATGAACAAGTCAAACTCTTAATTGCTTGATTTTAGAATAGAGTTTGGTTTAAGGGTTCACTGACAGTCCAAAATTTCGTCACAACATAAAACTCATTCAAAAGATGCTACAACTGGGAGGGTGGGTGCACCAAACCAAACTCCATTCAAATTTAAATCTATTTAATATTCCTGTTGGTATCAGACAAAAGTATGACATTTATGTTTTGATGAGAGCTACTGGTGAATTACGGGGTTGATTAATTATTAATTTCCCTGGTTGACATTTGGTCCATGATGACTAGGAAAATATTTTACTCAAGTTTGTAGTGAAACTTAAAATTACTAGTTTGTTGAATGGAGTTTGGTTGTTGGTTCAGAGTATGGAGTTAGAATCATGCCAAAACCTCACACACACACACACAATGTGTTTTACTCACGCCCGATTCACAAACAAACTCAGTCTGGTTTGCAAATACAAAACATCATTCACAAACTAATGCATTTTGTTTTGCAAATAAGAAACATACCTATCAAACAAATACATCATGTTTCAGAAACAAATACAGCGTGTTTTACACATACAAAGAAACATATTTCTTCATTACAAAGTACAAACTAAAATCTTTCAAGTACAAACTAAAATCTTTCAAGCACATACTTTCAAGTACATACTTTCAAGTACAAACTAAAATCTTTCAAGCACATACTTTCAAGTACATACTTTCAAGTACAAACTAAAATCTTTCAAGTACAAACTAAAATCTTTCACGTACAAACTAAAATCTTTCAAGTACAAACTAAAATCTTTCAAGT
>OMLP01038053.1:0-10489 GCA_900302685.1 Spondyliosoma cantharus | reverse complement strand
AATCTGTTTGTACACCTGCCACAGATTTCCCTCACCACACACACACACACACACACACACACACACACACACACACACACACACACACACACACACACACACACACACACACACACACACATTCTCGCACACTAACATCCTGTAAATGCTGATGCTGCTTCTCTTACCATCCATTCAGACGACCGGCCTGTTTTGACTGTTTCACATCCAACTCATCATCTTCAGACTTAGTTTTAAAAAAACAAGTTGAATATAACAACAAGTTCTCGATCTGTTGAGTTTCTGCTGCCTGTGAGGGTTTCAGTCCCTACAGCCACAGTTTCAGCTCCTTCTCGTCATGCTGTGTACTTCTTATTATTCAATGAATAAAATAGATATCTGGAGGTTTTCTTACATATATATACATATATCCTGTTTGTCCCTATCGGATGAGATGTTGAGAGGAAAGTTACACGGACATTTAAAAAGTCAGGAAACAGATTAGCTCAGAAGTAAAGTGGACGATTACAAACAAGTTTTGACATCTTCAAATGATTAGTCTTCTTCACGTGGTGATTTTTACCCTCTTTACTGTAACCTCACATGTTCTGCATGGTTCTGTCCGATCGTCCACATGGATCCTGTAAACACACTTTTTTGAAACCTGGTCTCAGGGTGGAAACATCAGAAAACTCCGCCCTCTGGTTCTCGTGTGGACGGTGAATCCTCATACTTATGGTATGGATGACTCCATCGCCCCACCCCTCCACCTCTAGCCTTCGACCTCTGAACCCCGCGACGTCTCATAACAACAACAACAACAATGGCGGACTACGTGCTTGTGTTTGGTTTCTTCTTCTACCGTCTGTTTGTAAACAGCCACAAGCTTTATGCTCATGCTCCGTCTCTTCTTCTCTGTTTCTGGTGAATTTCCAGCTCCACCTATAGGCCTGGAATATGAACTACAGCGTGTTGAGTCGTTCACAGTGGATCCGTTTGGACGCAGATATTCTTGAAACGATGCCGAGGAAGACGGAGGAGAAAAAGATGGTTTTGGTACGTGTGGACTCAGCCTGAGTGAAGCGGTAAATGAGGAGCTCCACCTTTGTGCTGCCTCGTCACCGCGACAGTCAGTTACAACGAATTATTCTGCTTTATCAAGGACGTTAAAGATGTCGTATTGTTCCATCAGAGTCTTTGTTCGTACGGATGAAGCGCCGGTCGCTGCTCGCCTGGTTCGAACCCTCGCCCCGGTTCTGTCCTGTTCTGTGACCCTCCTCAGATAACAGTCCGAGGAGAGGTCTGGGTGGAGCAGGGGATGATGGGAGGTCGTCCTCCTGACTGATGTTCGGTACGAGAGATCAGATAAGGAGTGTTTGTTCTCTGCTGTAATCTGGTCCAGGGCCGCTCCGCCTCGTTGCTGCTGTCTCTCTCAGAGCGCCGCCATTGTTCGCTCGCTGTTGATAAAAAAACACGAGGCCTCAAAGGATTGAATGGGACACACACACACACACACACACACACACACACACACACACACACGTATCGTGCATTTATTTACATTTGTTAAGCTTTCATCAGGCTTTTATTCCACCGTTCTTTTGCACTTCTAACTATCTTAACTTGTTAACGTTTCTGTAAATCATTTTGTTACGTGTTCGATGGTGTTCGGGATTTTTTCTTTCTTCATCTGTTTTTTCATTTCTGTTCATTCTCTTTCTTACAGACCTAAATCTCTGTATGAATCCATTTCAGGCGGCTTTTTCATTCTTACATTTCCTTTCAAGTTAATCTGCTCAGAAGGTGTAATTACGACGCAGAGGACAAACGACCGCGGCCACAAAAGAGGAGAGAAAAATACTGACTTTGATTCTGCTCAAAGTGAACAACCTGTGGTGAGGTGAACGGAGACCCACGGCGACCTGTAACAACTTTAACAAAAGCAACAGCAGCTTCGTTCACATCGTTATGATTCATCAGCCCGTTCACTCTCGTTTGAATCAATGCGGTTCTGAATCAGACGCATCGGAAATCGCCTCGTGCTTCTTTCTCGAGCGTTTGCACATCCGCGGTTCTGATGAGGCAGCCGACAGACCCAGAAGTCACAAACGAGACGGAGAGAAAGATTTCAACGAGCCACTGGCCTGAACATCAACACACGTCACAGCATCGCATCTGAGAAATACACGCTCGCATTGCACACGACTGCCGGACGTTAGCGGCTGTCAGAAGGATCCTTGACTAGTGTGAAAGGCTGATTATTGATCCTCTGGTCCAGCAGAAGTCCGGGCCGATCGGGTCGCGTTCAGGCGCTCGGGTCACTAAGTTTGACGGCTGGTGTGTCTCGACCTGTCGCACATCTGTTAAAGTGACGTCACTGTTATTGTCGCTGTTATACGAATGCTACCAAATGTCCATTCCACATCGGACGAGCCCAAACAGGATCTCTTCTGAACCGTGACTCGGTGGTTCTTGTGTCTGAGCCCGTCTGTGGTCTGCAGAAACAAACGTGGCCAACATTTACTCTGGCGATCAGCTTGAGATAGATATAAATATCCTGTAAGACGGAGGGAGGAAAGAGTTAAATGTTTCCCAGAGAAGGTCTGCCTGACTCTGCTCGACCGGTTGCCGGCCTTGCAGCCTGCCCGCTTGGCTCTCTGCCCGTCCGACTGCCTGTCTGTCTGACTGACTGTCTGTCTGTCTGAGCGGCTGCCTGACTGTGCTACTGCATGAATAATGCTGAGCCATGGTGCCTTGCTGCCTTGACAACCAGTGGAGAGCGAGGAGAGGGAGAGGGAGAGGGACGGGGGGAGGTCTGTGTGGGTAGAGAGCAAATATAGAAAAGACAAAAAGGGGGAGAGGAGGAGGAGGAGGAGGAGGAGGAGGGCAGGGAGGATGGTGCTGGGGGGATCTGATCAAAACTGAAACAATGGAAATGTAGGGCAGAGCAAAAGAGGAAGACATGAGGAGGGGGAGTAATGAGGGAATACTTTATTTAGGGCAGAGGAATGGAGACGAGATGAGAAGCAAAAAATAGAGGAGACATCAGAGGAGCAGGAGAAACAGAAACGAGGGAGGAAGAAAGAAGGAGAGGCGGCTCAGCAGTTTCTGGATGCAGCCTGCAGCAGCAGCAACCTGTTTCACTGTGTCACCAGAGTGTTGCATCATGGGATCAGGACCAGAGGGACGCTCGCATTGCAGGATGACATCACCAGCTACAGTCAGCTCTAGTTGTCTGTCTGTCTGTCTGTCTGTCTGTCTGTCTGTCTGTCTGTCTGTCACTCGTCTCACAGCGAGCGACACAAAGAGCCAGATCGACATAAATGGAGAAGGAAAAAAAAAAAAAAGACGCAGATGCTCGTGGAGAGTTTCATCCTCGTGTGCCAGCATGATATTGCAATCTGAAAAAGAGAGACGAGGAGGAGGAGGTGTGTGTGTGTGTGTGTGTGTGTGTGTGTGTGTGTGTGTCTGCCCTCCCCTTCCTGTCTGCCATAAAGCCGTATCCCCGTTTGTGCTCTCTGACGGTCCACTGCATCCAGAACCAGAGCCGGAGCGGGTCGAGAGTGAAGCCATCGTCGCTATTTCTGTCCGCAACAGCAAAAATCCATTTCACTGCAACAGCAACGATCATATTTTTAGTCCTTTTAACACCAGATATGCTCACAAGAGACATTTTCTTTCCTCTCTCACTCTTTCTTTTTGTCTTCTCCCTGTCCAGTTTAAATCTGGCGTTTTCAGTCTCGCCCTCATTCAATCCTGTTACTGTAAACTGTCGTTATTTCCCGTGTGGCTGCTCCAGAGCTCCGTCCACAGTCCCCGGGTACGTACAGTATAAAAAATGATTTTCTGAAAATAAATTGAGCAAAGTAATCACACATCACGGCCCCGTGCTGAAAGGGATTTTGTCATTTACATTCTTGCCTTCATCAAATCCCGTCCTGTCCTCACGTCCCTCGTGGCTCCAGAGTCTCCATTCAGAGTCAGTGGATTAGCAGAAACATATATATCAAACTTCATGCTGTACGTCCAGTATTTTTAAACCCGGTCCCTATTTTTACATATTTTGTGCGTGAATGATTAATACACACATTTGTACTAGAGGAAATAAAACTCACCAGAAGTTTCTTGGTTTGTCGTTTCAACTTTCCAACAATCACCGACTCTGGTTCGGTCAAAATAACCCTGATTCACAGCGCTAGAATTTAAAATGACTGTTTTTATAAATGGAGTCTGGTTCCTTTGGCGAGAGCGACATAGCGGCAGTTTGTCTTTTTGACAAAGAGGATGACGTTCTTGACACGTAGAGGAACAACTGAAAACCTGTCTGTGGCAGAAACAGTGGACGTACGTTGGTCACAGAGCTCAGCCAAAGACCCTCGTGGACACGAATATGACAAGTATGGCAAGATACTGAAGTACAAGTTGCTCACAGTGGCTTTCCATTTGTCTGTGAGCGCGTGTGAATAGAAATATAGTGGATAGCGAGCGCTGTGTCGCTCCTGATGAGCTTTTGCGATTATCTCTATCCTGTATTTGTGCTCTGTGTTTTCAGCTGCAGTGACCGTTTACTTCCATTGTCTTCGTTTTCTCTTTGTCATCTAGCAACAAATTTGAGAATATTTCCATCTGCATATACAAATCAGATCGATCAAGTTGTGAAACACCTTTTTTCCTGATCCTGTTACTTTTCCTTCAGTCGCTCATCACATCTGTACTCTCGAGTTTCTCTCCAGGAACCGTTGGTAAAGTGTAAATGTGATTTTCTGAATGTAGGTGGAACTTGTTTAAATCCTGCAGTACTCTATTACAACTGAGCATATTATCACACATGATAGACCTTTGAACGTCTCGTCCCGTTTCACAGGCAGGTTGCAGGTCTGCAGGGTCCTGCAGGGTTTCTGATCTGATGTCAGACATTATTTATTCAGGTATTTATTTGACTATACATTGAAAAGCATTATGGATATACGGTGTTTTCCTGCATAGTAACACTTAGATCAGCTGCTCCTCAGTCGACCCCGACACAGACACAGACACAGGCGTCTCAGCAGGGTGTTTTCAATAATTAATATAAATCCTTTTAGTTGCTTTGAGCTGTTCCTTCTGCCTGTCTGCCTGCAGCAGTGTGACACAGCCACAGTTTGCACAGGTGGAACTTTATTTTTACCAGTTCGATTTTGTGTGAGACGGGATCGCTCGGTGCCAGGAAAGGAGGTGAATCCGCTCTGAATAGTAATGAGTCCACCGGTTCACTGGGCAGAGGATAGACCGGGAGAGCCGAGGAAGAGGGAGAGCTTCTCATTGGATTAGCTGAGCTGGAAAGTTTGAGACAGCGAAGCTAATCGGTGTGCTTGAGTTGGGGCGCACATGACTCGCGGCCAAGCACACAAGCTCGCTAAGACCAAAGCAGCCGATGTAAATCCAGCGTGCAGGCCGCGGCAGAGGCAGCCGTGCATCAAACGGCCCCATCAGACCTGCTCCTGCGATGTGAACCGCAGCCTGCCGTCTCGTACATGATGTTTAAGCCTGGTATTACCCCCGGAGATGTTCAGTCACTCGGAAGAAATGTACTTAGCAGGGCTCTTCTGAACTTCTTTGTTCTGGATGCGTAACTCAGCTGTGAGTCTTTCTTTCTCACCTGGGAGCTACGTTAATGTTCACAAGTTAACAGTGAACTACTGAAACCATGAGAAGGTTCAGAGATGTAAATATCCTGTAAGACGGAGGGAGGAAAGAGTTAAATGTTTCCCAGAGAAGGTCTGCCTGACTCTGCTCGACCGGTTGCCGGTCTTGCAGCCTGCCTGCTTGGCTCTCAGAGATGATGATATGACATGCTGGCAGATACATTTACATGTGTACATATCATAGTGTAGTAGCATGTGTGTGTGTATGATCTGACTTTCATATCAGGACTTAAAGATTAGACGGCTGCTGATCCAGAATCAAGCTGAAGGTCACAAAGTCCAGATCTCTTTTATTGAAAGTGACTCTGGATGTTAAATGAGCCTGCTAAGATTTATTCTGATCCTGGATTCAGTTCTACATAAAGTCTGTCATTCCACTTCCTGTTTATGTTCTGCAGGAAGCACTGAACATTTCCACCCTCCTCATATCAGCAGCAGCAGCAGCATGAGGGGTTTCTGTCCTCCACAGTGTGTCAGTGGCCATATGTAACACAAAATATGGTCTCTCTGCATGGATCGCCGCAGTGGCTCCATCCCTCTGACAGCATGATCGCCATGACTGCCTCCTGCCACACACTCACGCAGCTCTGTACCTGCGAGGACGCTCGTTGACATCGGACACTTCCTGGCTCCTGACACACGTCTAATCCTGATCCTGAGCCCTCGTGCAGAAGTGAGGGACGGACAAGTTGTAATATTTCTCCCATTTAATCAAGAATACATCGTTACACCCCATCTGATAATATCACATTGTTAATCTCATACATCTGCTTGTTCTATCACTTTAAAACACCTTTTTTGTGCATCATTTTTTCTACAATTTTCCCCAAAATTGATTCCGATATTGAACTTTTAAAGGCTGATGTAACGATGCTAGTCGGAGCAAGACGAAGCTAATTTTACCGCCCCAGTGACAAAAATCTGACGCTGTCAGTGATGAACAGTCTTTGACTTCAGCAACTATAAACTATAAATACCTACATATATAAATAAATCTGATTTAACTGAACATGAAATCAATACAAATCTAAATAGAAGAAATAAATCGGTGCTGTTCGTCCCTGCGTCAGCCGACGCTGAAGTTCTGTCGATACCCGAGCTGATGAATCGGTCGACCTCTCCTGCGTTTGGTATCTTTGTCTTTCTGCAGAACATGAGCTAGCAAAGTTAATTTTTCTGGCTTGTATTTGCTGATGTCGTCGTCTGAAGAGCAACAGTAACGCTGAACAACGAGAGAACAGAAGAGTGACCGCTCAGTCCTTCCAGCCTTAATTGTGGCAGTGATGTAGGCGGATGACGCCCCGTGCTCGTCCCTGCACCCTCAAAATATGCATAATATATACAAAAGCGCCGCGCCATATTACGCAACCTGTGTGTGTGTGTGTGTGTGTGTGTGTGCTCTTTCAGACGCCACTCCACCGTTGTCTATGTTTAGCAGCCGATTCGTGTCCACAGTTGAATTGTACTTTCCACTCTAGTTATAACAGCGGCAGATGAAATCTGAAAAGCGCTGAGGGCCGCGGATAATAAGCACAGAAATAGAGCAGGCAGCGAGCAAACCGCCGCCTCGTCGTCACCGTACAGTCAAACATCCCGCCCCCCCACACACTCAGATATTTATGGACTGTTGTGTCTAAATCCGAGAGACAAACACGTCCCGACCCCAAACTTCAGGACAAATGGGACAGACTGCCTCTCCAGCATCGTTTGCTTCGGTCTAGCCACTGCAGCCGGGCAGATTAGGATCTTTCCTCCCCCCCTGCTTCCATCCATCCTTCCTTCAGTCTGCAGCTTCTGTTTCTCTCCGGACAGCAGAAGCTCAAACTGCAGACAAAAAAAAAAGAAGGTTCAAGCAGATGCTCGGTGGCTGATAGATGGTACAGTAGTGACTCCCTGACACCCGGGAACATGTCGGGGAGATATACAACGCTGTTGTGTCTCTTTCTGAATCGCTGCTTTATTACAGCACACACACACAAAGTCACACAGATACATTCACACTCAGGGGACCAGTTAAACCTGTCAAACACAACACTGCACATATGTTCATTTATAGACACATGCAGTGGAAGAAAAACAAAAGTTTATTCAGTAAAAAAGTACCGATAGATATCCACACAAACCACTCACAAGATTCCTTTGTCATCTTCTTACAAAACAAGGTTGTGTAAGAAAATGTAGCTTGTAGTCTCTCACACACGTTGTGTGATGCAGATAAGCTGGTGGTTCACAGGTGCTGCAGGGTCACGACAGCTCCGTTCAGCCGTGTCAGCGTGCGTCGACCTCCCCGCGGCGTCTGGCTTTTGTATCTCATCTCACAAAGAACAATAGCTGCTAATAAAAGAGCGCTTGAGTTAAATAACTGTGTGCTGCAGTCGCAGTAAATGACAGCGTGTTCTGATGTGGGTTTTGGAAGCGGTGGCTCGGGGCACAGGTGGCGTGTGACCTTAAGAAAGATAAAACACACACACACACACGTATACACTCACATGTCATGTAGTTTACTGGACTGCTCGTCCTTCATGTGACAGCAGCAGTTGAAGTTTTTGGACTCAGACTAATTCCAGGGTTTGTTTAGACATCAGTTTTATCTGAAGCTGTACGAGTGTAATCTGCCAGACTGAAACATGACAGACGAAACCCTGATAGATGAACAGGTGCGTCCGCCAGTTCAAACAAACAGTGTTCAAACTACTTTATTTTAAATCCTTGGGAAGACATGTGTCACTCATTGACGTGAGGCTGGTGCTCCGTTTGATTTCATACGTCTCACGATACGATTCAAGTACTGGAACGAGCAGATGCAAGATATTTTATGATACAGCACAAAATGTATTCAGGGGGACATTTTTATAGAAAAATCAAAGTCAGAGTCTCGATGATTAAAAAATCATGTGTGCATGGATTTGTGCTTCCCTGCTGTATTTAACCCAGTAGGTGGCATATGATATGAGCTTCCAGGCGGCGCCTTTGTCTGTGCTAAAAGCCCCTTAAAAAGAGACATTGTTAGCGCCTCGCTGGACGTTTCCGTCTCTATGGCGACAGAAATGGCAAACTCAACACCTGATTCCCAGGAGCTCACCTGGGCTTCTCGCTCTCATGCACGCATGCAGATTCTCTCCTTGTTAGACACACACACCTGCACACACACAGACAGGTCGAGGTATTTAGAAGTAAAATTGGCTTAACCACAAAGTAAAAATAGGCAGAGACCTACATTTTGTGTTTTTCTTCAGTGAAAGAAGACTATTGTCAGTAAAATGTGTGCATGTATGTATCCAAAGTAGAAGCACCACTTTTGAACAATGGTCCCTTCCTGCATGCTGAATTATTGATGTGTGAACCAGGAGGAGCGCCAGATCTGGAGGTCAGTTTTCGTCCTGCTGCCCAAAAGGACTTTATCCCATAACACTGTGAAAGAAGCGTCTGTAAACCGCTGATACAATCTTGTGAGCGTCACAACCCTCGAGACACGACATCGTTTCACTGTCACAGTTTGAGCCATTCAGTCTAATAACATTTGGAAAGTCTAGAAGAGCCACACGATTAAATTATTTAATCCCCATTCAAGTTAGCCGGGCGCTAAACCGGAAGTTAGCCGGGTCGGTCAGCGGAAGTTTAAAGGTGTTGTGTTCATTTCTGTAGATGGATATTTCATGTGAGTGTTCAGGATGGAGTTTACTCTACCAACAGCTCTAAAGTTCAATATTTAACTTGTCGTATCCTGTCTGCTCAGTCCGAGTATGAATGAGGATGTGAAAACAGTTTGTGCAGCTTAAGTCTTGTCATCACAGTTGGGTTTCCAGTTTCGTTACCAGTGTGTCTGCACGGAGGCCAAAAGGTGCTTAACAAGCATATCTGGCAACCTGAGAGGCTGCACAGAAGTAAGCAGTGTTCATTTCCTTCTGAAACTCAGTTCAGACGGTTGGACGATGGCAAGTGTGTTTGATAATGCAAAAGATGCATTTACATTTCTATCTCGTCAAAACGTTGTTTCTAAGATTACGCAGCAGTTTATTAGGAGGATATTTGTGTATGACTTCTGGAATTAATCACCTCCTTGTTTCAGCACTGGTGTGATTTTAATGGCAGTATTTATCCAGAGGCTCATTAGCCTTAATGAATTAGTTTAGAGCAGGTGGAGCGATAACACTGAAAGTTGACTAAACTATACGACTTCTCATCGACTAAGACGTCTTGAGTTGTGGTTCGACTCACCGTCTCTCCTACAGATTTTCAGCTAAATCTACTAAAACTTTAATAAAATAAAATACTCTATTACAATCAGTTATTTGAATATTTTCAACATTACAGGATTGAATTAAAGCTGGTCCGTCCCTGCACTCCTCTGCAGCTCCCACTCAACATGGCATTTAAGTTACTTTAATGAATGAACTGGTGATAATTAGGCACAACTTCATATTTTATTTGTTGCTCTTCTTGGCAGCGTGCAGGTTCATACCGGCGACAGCAGCACCGAACTGCTGACAGCTGATTCAGGTTCCACGAGTTATTCCAAAACATCTGCCATTATTGCACTTTTGCTTTATCGCTTTGCCAACATCTCTGCCTTCCACCAGGCTGAGAAAGGTTTATTTGACATTTCTGGCATTTTCTGCATATTTCTGCTTTTTAATGTGCAGATTTAAAATACGCCCAAAGCATGTGGATGGAAAAATAATTGGAATTTTAAGTTTTTATTTGGAGGCGTGGGAGGTGTGGATTCATACGCGACTGTGCTTCTATATATGATTATGCATACGCTATGCAAATAGGCCACTTGATGCCACTCGGCTCTATTGTTGGGAAGGTTAAATGGGAGCAGT
>OMLP01038043.1:0-10966 GCA_900302685.1 Spondyliosoma cantharus | reverse complement strand
TAGCCTAATGCCACTGGTGCAGCCATTTAAAAAGGCATTTTGAATTTCAGTGTTGGATAACATTAAAAAAGCCAGCAATCTTATTCTGGATTACTTTTCATGAAAAATAATCTAGATAACAGATAACTTTAACTGCAGAACTAAAGCATTATGTTACTCTTTACAACAAAAAAGTAACCAGTGTACTCTAACTCTGACTTACTTACCCCCAACACTGTTTGGTTTGAATTGTCACTCAACGTGAGTATGATATAGCATAAATAGAGCGTTTGAATGAGCAGATAAATGTATAAATATGTGACATTTTGCAGTATGGAAATGTAACTAGACTACAGGCTAATGTAGAAGCTATTGAAGCTAATGTAGGCATTTAAAGGGACTTAGGGGTGCAATTAATAGCAGTGGTAATAAGTACTAAGCCTACCAATCGCCACAATAAGAGCAAAGGGTTTTGTATGGAGTTAGAATCATGCCAAAACCTCACACACAGAAAAACGTGTTTTACTCACGCCCAACGATTCACAAACAAACAAAGAAACATATTTCTTCAAGTACAAAAAAATATCCTTCAAGTACAAACTAAAATCTTTCAAGTTCAAAACAAAATCCTTCAAGTACAAAATGAAAAACTGTCACGTGACTTTTGGCACTAACTTTCCGCCTTGCTGATCCACACACAAATGCCTTCAGATCCACACACAAATGTCAGTAAACTTTCCAACAAATGTCCTGTAATTTGCACTCCACAACAGTAGGTGGCGCTGTTGCATCAATTTAAGGCTGACAGAATGATTTTTTTACCCCAAAATTTTTATTTTTTATTTTTCTATTCTATGTACTGACCCTCGTTACTGAAGCAGTCCGATGTGAAGTGGTTAGCACACACACACAAACTTACACGAACCACATGACGTTGTCATAAAAAATTAAACGCAACCACTGTCTCGTCTGTTCTTCTGTAGCTGGGACAGAATATAGGCACTGACGTTGATTTTTACAACCAACAACAGAGCAATTTGCGTGTCTAGCTCTGAGCCCCCCCCTCAGATATCTCCTATCACTGCACAGAGGAGGTCGAGCTATGAAAATGACTCCTTTGGTTACGTAACGACAGGAGCTGAATCTGAACAGCCTGTAGGAGCGCCGTTTTACCAGTGGGTGGGCTGCAGAGGCCATGCAGGGATCGCTTGTTTTCCTCATTCTGGGAGTTGGCAGGCTCAGGGAGGACCAGTTTAAACATGTAGAGACCAGAGAAAACGTGTTTTTCATAATATGGGACCTTTAAAAGCTAAAAGCTTTAACAAAACCTTTTCATCACAGCTATGCAATCAAATGGGCCTGTAGCTTTTACAGTCTGTTGGGGTTTTACCACTCTTTTACCACACTACTGTGATAACTCCCTCCATCAGGGTTTGGGCTAGAAAGCCAATTTGGAAAGCCTCCGTGTACACATCCAAGAGTACTGGGGCCAGTTTACTCACGTAACATTTAAAGAATTTGGCCGTGAAGCCATAGAGGCCAGGGGATTTACCAAATGGAAGGCTGCTAATGACCACCACAGCCTCTTCCACATTGATGGGCGCATATAATGAATCATGTTGTTCTTCTGTTAGAGTAGGAAGATTTAGGCTGCTAACGAAGGATCTAATATCTTAACTGTTTGCTTGTAATTCGAAAGCGTACAAGTAGATAAATAAATGTCTATAATCTATACTGCGTTAATGTCTGTAGAATTAGTTACAAGCTCCCCCCTTGATCTCTAATCACTGGGATGGCATTCATGCTCTCCCTCTGTTTTATATATCTCGCCAACATTCTTCTTGCTTTGTCCCTCTCTTCAAACTGCCTCTGTCTGGCTCTAAATTGGGCATAATCAGCTTTCTAAGTGAGGATGGTGTTAAACTGAGGCTTAGGGAGGTTAAATGTATGGGTGTTGTGTCTTGCTTGTCAGTATCCTCTGCTATCTGAATTTGCTGCTCTAATTCAATTTGTTTTGCCATTTTTTCAATTTTTTTCTTAAATGTGGCATGTTGAATGATATATCCTCAGAGGAAAGTTTTCATGGCCTCCCATGATAGACCCATTGAAGGGGCTGTTAGTAAGTTGGTTTCTTTGAAGAGGGTAATTTGGGCTCTTAAAGTGTCTCTGAAGCCAGTATCCAGAAGAAGGCTTGAATTTATTCTCCATCTTGGTCCTATTAGACGTATTAAGCAGGAGAATGTTGACCATCACTTGGGCATGATTGGAGATGTAAATACAATGCTACAGGATATTGTGGAGGATACAATGGGACTGGAAAGAGCCATGAGGCAGGGAGTGGTATGTACAGTATATTCTCTGGATGTTGGATTATGGAGACTACATATATCTACCTACATATCCTAGAGCATATTTACTTATCTACGGGGGTCAAGATTGTCAATCTAGAACTGGTTAAAATTTCTACATGATCACTAGGTAATTACCCATACCTCTCAATTTCCCCTAAAAAAGATGGGTCCTCATTGTTGGGAGCTTCATTGGCTAAATGTATAGTAAGGCATAAGGTATTTCATCTCAAACTAGGAAAACCTCCCGGAGGTCATCTCTGGTCTCTTAACTACATTTATATTGCAGGTTTGATTAATCAAGATAGCGACTCACCTATGATGGCTGGACCTACACACTATAAACCAATGTCCCTCCCACCCAGGATGTAGTTTTCCTGTCTCTTGGTCTAATAAATGTATTTCCTGAAGGAAACTTACATCACAGAGCTTTGACTTAAGGTATGCCAGAACTTTTTTCTTTTAATAGGCCAACACAGATTTGTGTGGTGTGTCAAAGAAAGTGATTAGCCATTAGCAAGACGCCAAACACAACCTTTACCCTTTGATTCCACTGGGCACGTGTGGGGCATGGGCATGGGCACAGCTGTTTTGTTGCATCCTCCATGCGTCTACATAGCCCACTGGGAGCATTCCAGACACAGAGCATCACACTTGCCTGATGACTTGCGCAGATTGTGTTTATTTCATAATTTCTCCTTGATTTAACTAGATATCCTGCTCAACCGCAATGGAAACACAACAATCTTTCTGTTATTTATCTTGTTCTAGTGTGTTTATTGTTAATATTTCCTGTTTAAAAAGAATAATAATACACTTTATTTATATAGTGCCTTTCAGGGTACCCAAGGACGCTTAACAGAGTGGAACAAAAAAAACACAGAATAGATGGATAAACAAAAATACATATAAGATAAAGAACTAGAAAAGTTGATTGTTGGGACTGGACCTAGAGCTGATAGGCCTTATTAAAGAGACAGGTTTTTAAGTCTTTTTTGAAGGTCTCCAGAGAAGTCTGTTTGCAGATTTTAGTTGGGAGAGTGTTCCAGAGGGTGGGGGCTGTCACACAGAAGGCTCTGTCGCAGAGGGTTTACAGTTTGGTGTGAGGGATGGAGAGCTGGTGTGTGCCTGATGAGCGCAGCTTCCGAGACAGGGTATAGGGGTGGAGGAGGTCAGACAGATATTGGGGGGCGAGGGAATGGAGAGATAGATCAGAGGGAGAATTTTGTTAGTGATGCGTGATTTGACTGAGAGCCAGTGAATGCGGATGAGAGTGGGGGTGATGTGTTGCCAGGGCTTGGTGCGGGTGAGGACCCTGGCAGCAGAGTTCTGCATATACTGGAGCCTATGCAGGGTTTTGGAAGGGAGCCCGGACAGGACTCCATTACAGTAGTGGAGGTGGGAGGTGATGAAGGCATGGATGAGGGTCTCAGCCACAGGTTCGGAGAGGGAGGGCTGGAGTCTGGAGATGTTTTTAAGATGATAAAAAGCTGATTTTGTGATGGATTTTATGTGTGGTTGAAAGGATAGCGTGGAATCGAGGATGACACCCAGGTTGTGGACATCCGTGGATGGGGAGATAGAGCAGCCGTCCATGTCCAGGAGAAGATCACCAACCTTCTGGAGCAGCACCTTGGAGGCCACAACCATGAGCTCTGTTTTTATTGGTGTTTAGTTTGAGTTGATTTGATGTCATCCAGAGTTTTATATCGTGCAGGCAGATGATGAATGACTGTGGGGGTAGCTGGGTGGATGGTTTGGTGCAGAGATTGAGTGTCATCAGCATAAGAGTCGACGTTGAGACCGTGTTTGCAAATTATCTGACCAAGGGGGAGCATGTAGATGGTGAAGAGGAGTGGTCCAAGCACAGAGCCTTGAGGCATGCCTTGGTTGACTGGAGCTGGGGTGGAACTGGAGTATCCAATGATGACTGAGATCCGTTCTGTTTTCTGTTTGTTAGATTGGACTTGAACCAGGAGAGTTCTGTACCAGTGAGGCCAAGGTAGTCAGATAGGTGGGTGAGGAGGATGGTGTTGGAGATTGTGTCGAAGGATGGAACAAGGTCCAGGAGGATCAGAATACTGATGTGGCCAAAATCGGCAGCGATGAGGAGGTTGTTGGTGATCTTGATGAGGGCAGTTTCTGTGCTATGGCGTGCCCTGAAACTAGACTGAAGGGGTTCATAGAGTTCATGGTTGGAGATGTGCTGATGGAGTTGGATGGCAACTGCTCTTTCCAGGATTTTGCTTAGGAAAGGAAGGTTGGAGATTGGCCGGTAGTTATGTAAGTCATCTGGGTCCAGACCTGGATTCTTGAAGATGGGGGTGACTGAAGCCGTTTTGAAGATGGTAGGTACCATGCCATATTCTAGGGACGAGTTGATAATGTCCACCATGAGGGGGCACAGGGCAAGCAGGCAAGGCTTCACCAGAGTTGTTGGCATGAGGTCCAGAGAGCTGGAGGTGGAGGCTGGTTAATGGTAAATGGATCTGGTTAATCCAGGTAAGAGAGGAGAGTCAGGAGACATGATGCCTTAAATTGAAATATTCAATGAAGCTCTATTGAGAAAAACATAGCTCAACAGTGTTCAGTAACATAATGCAGTTCTGAATGACACATCTCTCATGACTATGTCTGTGACTATTTAACCTGCTACAGAATACCCTGTGGAAACATGCTAACCTAAGTCACTTTGCATCTGATGGGAGAATATGGAATTTGGTTTATTGTGGCGCCAGTGCGTTCCTCATATGAGATATAGTGAAGATTTAGATGCTGGAGGAGCAGAATAGCAATGTTTCCATAAAATGTCAAGCAAATTGTAGTTTGCCAAAAAATCAAAATGCAAAGCATGGCGTAGGCTACGTCACACGTGGATGTCGAAGTTAACAGAAGGTACAGGCAACCAGACAAAATGGAGAGAGATCTTCAGGAATTACTTTCAAAAGGGAAAGTTGTAATTGTTCTTGCATGTCAGCTAGCATTGGTCATGTTGTATGATGTCCGGAAACAATGAAGAAATCTAATGAATATAATGTACACAGCGATAAGATGACGACGAGCACCATACACATGAGAGAGAAAGCGCACAAGACTACTCTGGCCAGTTGTTGTGGAGACATTGTTTTTTGTATCATTCAGCTTTTGTTTAATAAAGCTCGCCCTTAGTTTCCGAATCCTGTCCGGCTCCTGAGTGTTTCTGTATTTGAGTCCTACCCTTTTCTCGTAAGTTTAACAAGTAGACTTTAAAAGCAAATGGCTTTACTATATGATAGCCGAATAATGAGGTGTTTGTATTTCACTCTAGGTTTAATAGATGTCCTGACAAACACCCCCAAGCCATCACAGATGTAGAGGGGTCTGGGTGCCTCTACTAATAGCTGGGGACCCAGCCTATCCACTACTGCCATGGATTATGAAAGGGTTCTCTGGTTCAATCCTTTCAGAGGAGGAAGAGGCTTTCAATGTGCATCACAGTCCTATTTGTATGAAGGTTGAGCAGACATTTTGGCAAGGCAAGATGGCACATTCTAGCCAAGCGGTCAGATGTGCACCCCTCCTTCATGCCAACAGGTAGCACATTGTGTGCTACACAATTTGTTTGAGAAGGAGAAGCAGTAGGTAGCTGGCCCACCCGGCCAGCAAGAACCCCATGGAAAATCCCCCACCAGCTAAGTTGTCAGCACTGTGGATCAACCCAAGAGAGAGACCGAGGCAATCGGGTATACTCTTGTCCGTCATGTGTCAAACCAACTTAACTTTACAGCTCCCCAAAGTCTTTAGGACAGGAAAGACACAGCCACATCTTTGTTTAGTTTGGATTCAGAAATGTGAAAAATAATAATAATAAAAATACAATAAACATGAGCGACAAACTTAAATCCTCTCCCCTCCTCTCTTTAATTCTCCTCTCCCCTCATCATATCTGCCATCCTTGTAGACATACAGCTGTCTCCCTAAACCGGGAATAAGAACAGCAAAAACATGTGTCACTAGATGATCGTGACAGTGCAGCAGATCAAGTGGCCATATACATATAAGACACAAGCAAGACAGTTCCTCTCCTCTCTCCTCACCTCATCTCACCTCTCCTCTCCCCTCTCCTCCCTTCTGCTTTTATTAACTCCTCCAAGTTTAAAATGCTGTCATATGCTGGAATCCTGTGTATCAGCAGAGGTAGTTGGTTGTTGGTTGTGAGAGGTAGAATGGTGGTGGCTGGTGGAAGCTGTGGGAGGTAGACCACTGTTGGTTGTAGGATGTCACTGTTGGTTGTGTGAGGAAAATTAGGGACTTTGGGAGGAGGTAGACCCTGACCTGTTGCCCTGTTTCCCTGGCTCAGCCATTACCTCACTTGCACGTGCTGGCCTCTCTGCTGCTTGTGCACAACACTCAAACCACTGCACTGCTTGAGTCAGAAGAGTGGAAATGGACTGCGTGGATGGTCTTGGCTTGCTCCCGGTGAGTCTCAGGAGGGCATCAAAGATAATTGTCATCTCCTCTGCTCTTGACGCAGGCTTTGTGTGTGCAGTGGATCATGTCCAGAATGCTTTCCACCTTGGCAGTGCTGCTAATCTCATGGGCTGGTATATGTCTGATTCCAATCTGTCATCATGTGCTTCCAATGAGCCCGCAGAGTCAGGTAAACTGGTGACTTTTGTTCTAATTGAAAGGAAAAAGTTATCAGTATATTTCTCAAAAGTTCCCTTCTCCTCCTAATAGACCTGCAAATGTATAGCACTGTGGTTGTTCCAAAGAGAGGATAGGTTTTAGTATAGAATTTGAAGAGTAAGCAGAAAGAAGAGCTATACCTGTCAACAAGCTGTAAATAAGGGCTTTACAGTACAGTCTGAATCAACGGTGTCCATGTAATCTCCTTCAGGTCCTTCAGATGAATGTCACAATTAGTCAAATAGACTTGAAAATATGGGAACATAGGATAGCTTGTTTCCTTTTAAATGTTCAACAATAATTAGATATTTTAATAACTTGATACCAACCTGAGCTGTTGATAATAGAGACTAAAGATGTTACCATGAGCCTCTGGCCGAGGATTCTCCTGAAATGCTTTTTTGTTTTACAACCAGCACTGCTTCGAGACATCTCTCATTTCTCTGACATGTACTGCCGTTTCAGACTCTTCCACTTGTTACGCAAAATGGGCCAGGGTTTGTCAAATCCTTTGGCGAGTATTCAATTTCTTAAACCCTGGTAAATTTCTTTGCTGTTTGCCATCTAAAATGGCTGTGATGTTTCCTTCGTGGATGAGGCCAAGGAGCTGTTTGGTCTCATCATCGGTCCACATGTGCCTTCTGCAATTTTTTGACCAATATTGCAAGTGCAACTCAGGAAAGTCCATTGGAGCCATTTCAAAGCAGTTACAGGCCCCAAGATCAACTGTACCAACAACTGCTTGTAAGTATGAAGTGAACTGGTAGGGATGGTCAAGGCTAGACAAAAAAACACCAAAAGGCAAGTCTGCAATGAATTAGAAGCTGCTGGAAGACAGGTGTCAGTGTCTACAGTGTGTTTTGCATCAACATGAGCCAGGAGGCTGCCATGCAAGAAAGAAGTCCTTGTTCCATGTTCTTGATGCTCGACTGAAGTTTGTTGCTGATCACAAAATAAAAAACCTCCTGGAGGAAAACTCTGTGGTCAGATGAAACAAAAATGTATTTGTTTGGCCACTATGAGCAGCAATATGTTTGGAGGAGAGAAGGTGAGACCTTTAACCCCATGAGCACCATACCTACTGTCGAGCATGGTGCTGCTAGTATTATGCAGTGGGGCTGTTTTGTTGCCAGTGGATCTGCTGCTCTAAATTAAGTAAATAGAATAATGAAGAAGGAGGATTATCTCCAAATTCTTCAGTATTATAAAATCATCAGCAGAAGATTGGGTCTTGGGTGCAGTTGGGTGTTCCAGCAGGACAATGATCCCAAACACACACCAAAAGTGGTAAAGAAATGGCTAAATCAGGTTAGAATTGAGGTTTTGGAATGGCCTTCCTAAAGTCCTGACTTGAACTCCACTGAGAACATGTGGACTGTGCTGAAGAAACAAGTCTGTTGGATTGTGAGATTTCTCAATTAGAACACAAACGGGCTTCATGCCAGCAGCTTGAACATGCAACAGTCTGTGCAGGCCCGCATGAAAGGCCATTCTCTTACCAGGCTGAACTAAACCCCAGCACAAACTTTGAGCTGTGTTCAAAGTCAGGCTTGCAGAAAGCACAGAATCAAAAATAATGATGACTAAATACCAAAGAAACAACTACACTCTCCATTGTCTAAATACTGGTACGAAAATGTGGATGTGATGTTTTGTTTTGTTTTGTTTTGTTTTGTTTTGTTTTGTTTTATTTTGTAGGCAGAAATGGGCATGCACTATTGCAGGAATGCTGCATTATAAGGAAACATGCAAAACACAGAATGTTAGTTTGTAACTGTACCATAAACATAGCGACAGGTTTGTATGTCCTTGTGCATGTTTGTAAGTGTGTTGTGTGTGTGCCTGTATGCCTGTGTATAATGCTATGCACACACTGTCTGTGTTCACCGCCAACATGTTTGTTCCTTCCTTCCTTTCTTCTCTCTTTTGTTCTTGCTTGTGACCTTGCTTCTTGCTGCCAAGCGCTTCATAGTTCGCTGCTTTATGACTGCAGACTGGTAGATAAAAACACAGAACACAATGTTCACAAACTGTTAATCTGAGCTTTTGTGGCCTGCAAGCAAAGGCGAGATAAAATAAATGAATAGAATTTTCTTCACAGCCATGTTGTTTACAGAGGCATTTTTTTCACAGACTTACAGCTTTATCACACATTATCTTCATATATTCACATCTCATTCCTTATTTTTTGCAAGTCCAACATTTTCCAACATTTGCAACTGGTGTGTGTGTGTGTGCTATGTGCATGTATGTTGGCCCTCTCTCGGGGGGTATAATGCTTCCAGTCAAATCTCAATGGATTTGTAGGTTTTTATTGAAGTAGAAGTAACTCATCTGCTTTAAGGCTTCAGGAAATTGAAGCACTCTTGAAGTTGAATTTTTGAGGGGAGCACTTTGATTTTGTCTGTAGAGTCTAAAAGTACAGACAGGCATGTTTTGAGTCAAATAAAAGCAAACACTGGGTTTGAATTGAAAGGTGAGCGAATATGAGCAGCTATATTGCTTGTTTCTTGCCTCTGGTCAGCAAAAGGTACAGTTCTTTCATTAGGTAATATGCTTAAAGGTATTTTCAGTTTTAGCTCGAAGCAAATTTTAATTAATGAAAAGACACAAGTAGATGTGCAATATCAAGAGAAATGGAAATACATTTCTGTCAATTAAAAACATTTAAATTGTGTGCTTGACCTCACCTTATGTCCGTTTAATTATTCGACCGTCTTGCCCCCCAAAAGCTGTTTGAATGCAGTCTTTCATGTGGTTTCAATTTTTACACTAACAACATTTATTGACCATAAACATCAAAGTTTACAAATACAGTAAACAGTTACTTATATAGGCTACTTCTTTGATGCCTTTAGAGAAAGATTTGTTGTGTATGTTAATGGTGTGAATTGAGTACTGGTGTAAAGCTGTCCACTTGAGATCAGATCACACAGGATAGATGTTGATCCCAAATGTGAACAGCCTCCCAGATTCAAATTTCCAGTACCATTCACCATCATCACAATCACTGTGTTGGTGCTTTTCCTGAATCATCATAATGAAAGTTGCATAATGACATAATTGCAACTGACCAATCAATTTACATAATAGCCTACAAACTGGAATAATTGGAGAAGTTATCAATTGTAACATGTCTTAAACATTGTGGAAGGGTCTTTTTAAATCAAAACCATGTAAACCTAACCAAACAGAATCAGAAAACTGAAAATAAATGGAAAATAATAGATGAATCTAAATTAAATGAACAGTGTAATTAAGCATCACATAGCACCCATTGCCTTCTTTCACCTCCATAAAATAGGCCATATACACCCCATTTTATCAAAAAATCAGAGGCTGAAATCCTCACACATGCCTTCATAACTTCTTAAACTAAAGTTGAAGTTGACTGAGAAATGTTCAATAAATTGTCAAACAGTAACATTAGTTACAATGTTCCAGAAATGTTCCAACACAAGGTGCAAAGCTATGATATCACAACAGTGTGATTGGTAAACTGCAATGATGGTCTTGAAACAACGAGTATCACACAAGTTCTCCAGACATGTGAGTTGGACATGTAATACGAAATGTTTCAGGTAAAGGTAGCCAAAACCCCTACTTTTTTTTTATCTTGGATCCTGATCGTTTCTACTGGTCCAACAACCCAGTTTGTCCTCAGGGTTAAATTAAATTAGAATACATATCATGGATGGATTATTGAACCCAGGATTACTGGGTTGTAGGCTTAGGCCCAAGGGCCTGTGGTTTCAGTTAGCCCCTAAGCCTGAGCAAACACTTCCTTGTCAGAGAGTTAAAAGGCTCAGGCATATGTTATTATAAAGACGATATTCACTTTAAAGTAGCCCCAGACAGTTTGCTGGATCAGATGGAAAAAATACCTTTCGCAGCCTAATGTTATAAAGTCAGTGTTCTAAAGCCAAAACCATCCAGGCTCTGTGGGACCTGCAGAGAAAACAGCAGGAGAC
>OMLP01038041.1:0-10893 GCA_900302685.1 Spondyliosoma cantharus | reverse complement strand
AAACCAAACACTTCTAATTTAATTCATCAAATAAGCAGCTGTGGTTTCAGGATGCCTCGGAGGTAAATACGATTCTGGCAGTGATCCTGAAAACCTGCCAGAGAAATTATACTCACATAATCCTAGGCTTTAGTTACTTTTAAAATCGGGGTTGATACAAAGTTTTCGAAGCTTGGAAAATGCTTCATTTGAACTGTTTTCAAGTTTCAGAATATGCTTAGATTTAAATGTACTCTGACTGTTAAAAACCTGGTTTCATTTATCACAAATGTTCAGTGGTGGAAACAGACATCTTCAGACTTTTAGAGGTGACTTTGTGTTAGATTCATTTATATTCTGATTTTGTATTTAATGTTTTTTAATACAAGTTCTTTAGTTCTGCGTGTGTGTACTTGTGGACATTGAATTACAAACACATTTATAGCTGAGAAACCTGCTGCCTCATGGGAAAATTGTAGCTTGATTTGAGATTTAAGAAATCAACTCTCTGGAGAAATGCATGTTAACACACTGGTTGTAATTCCTGTGATTCCATCCTCCCTTACAGATCACCAAGGAGACTCACACCTTCCATGACATCATGAAGTGTTACCGCAGCCAACCACAGGCCAGCAGTCATGTAAGAACACACGGACAGACCACTGCAAGCCATCGTAATACAACAACAGTCCACAAACTGAAAAAGTATTTTCTACAAGTGTTTTTGTGGAAGCTTACTGTTTGTGTGTGTCTGTGTGTGTGTGTAGGTTTACCGCAGCGTCTTGCTGCGTCACACTCCTCGAGAGCAGGTGGCTGATGAGAACATGGAGGTGGATCCTGTTTCGGGAGGCGAATGTAAGAATCTCACAATCAAATGCTTCATAAACACACCGTATAACTTAAAGGAGAAGTAACCGTCCGTGTAATGAAGCACCGTCCCCGTCACAGGTTGAATTCAGTTTGTCTGCGATATGTTTTTGTTTACGTTGTGAGCAGTTTTACTGAAGTGATGTTTTTTGTTTCTTCTGAAAAACTGCACCATAAAGTCCTGCGGCTTTTGATCTCTTGCGCTCACTTTCATCAAGCACACATTTTTTGAATTTGGGAATTTTTTTCAATTTAAAAATCCGACACACCTTTACAAAAGACTTTGTGGAGTTGAAAAGCTTTTTGTGAGTGTTACTAAAGAGGTTAAAAAACATTTGAGAAGATCATGAAAACCCAAAATGATTCAATTCATAATGTTTGGCATTTTCATCTTCTTTGTTCATCAGCTGCAGAGAAATCCAACCAGGTCTCAGGAGAAGCAAACTCCAACCAATCGGCAGAGGAGGAACGTGGTGACCTCATCCAGTTCTACAACAGCGTCTTCGTCCTGAAGGTTAAAAGCTTCGCGCTGCGATACGCCACCAACGATAACCGGGTACAAAACTCTTGTGACTTGTTGTGGTGTAAAAGTGGGGTTCAGTGTCATTAGTATGTAAAACCTGCGACTGGTTGAATAATCTGACTGTTTGTGTGTTTGACCCATCAGGCCGACGCGCCTCCTCTCTCTCCGTTCCCGTCGGTTCGGGCTCAGCCTCTTTCTCCTCGTCGGGTTTCTCAGAGACACTCGCTGTACGTCTCCCCTCACAAGAACTCTGCAGCCTGCCTCACACCCAACTCCTACACCTACAGGATCAACAGCAGCCCATCCAAGGCAAGAACACACACACACACACACACACACACAGAGTCTGGCTTTATTACCAGGTGTGTTGTCGTTATATTTGTGTGTTTGGTGTAAATTGTTTTCCTGACATTTGATCAGTTGTTTTGCAAAATCTTAGCCGACTCTTAAGTTCAAATGAAGAAGAAGATTGTGCAACTATTTCAGTGATTGATTTATCATTTCAGTCATGTAACCGAAAATAAAAAATAACAAAAAAAAACACAATTTCTCAGTTTCCAGCATCTCAAGTGGAAGTATTTGCTCATTTGTGTCATATATCAGTAAACTGAAAACATTCTGGTTTTGGAAAAACATTTGTTAGGACAAAGAGTCATTTTTAAGATGTCATCTTAGGCTCGGGGAAGACGTGTTGGGCCTCTTCCCTCCATTGCTTGACATTTCATAAACCAAATGATAATCAATTAATTGGGAAAAGAAAATAATTGATCTAACACTAAAACTTTACTCTGTATCTGGTGCATCTTCCTCTTCTGTCCCATCTTCAGGAGTTATCAGACATCAACAGGATGATCCGGCAGGGCTGTGTGAGCAGGAAGAGGGCCTTCACCATGGAGGGAGATGTGATGATGTCATCAGCGTGCGACTCCCCCAGCAAGAGGGCGTGTCCGGAGAATGGCAACAGTCCGGATGTGCTGCTGAAGCGGCTGCAGGACGTCGTGTCAGAGCGGCAGAGTCACTGATGGAGCCGCAGACGGAAAGTGAATGTACGTTCATGACAGTTCATCAGTTTTATAAGTTTCCAGTTAAGTTGTGGAGAAATTATGAAACAAGACAGGAAGTCTTCTTTCATCACTGATGTCCGGTTTATTTGACCTCGTATGTTATGACCCGAGGGTCATAGAACCCGTGCAGCAGATTCCAGTTCCTCATCCAGTGTTGTCACAACAACAGACTTCTGACTCTGAAACAACAACAACAACAATAATAATAATATCTGAAATGTGATATTTGAGCCACAGGAATCAAAACAAAAAATACATCAGACAACTTCTCTGAGACGCTTCACTTGTTTCACCCTCTCACTTCGAGAACTCTGTAGTTTTGTCAAGTAGCTCAGGTGAACCTCGGCTCAGCTCTTGTCCTTTTCAGGATCTTTAACCACTGTTGCACTGTGTGAAAAATCTTAGAAATGCACCTGACCACGACGGCATTATCAAGAGCGCTACACTTCACAAGGCTGCGAAACATTTGCAGCTGCTCGATGGCAGCACACACACGCAGGTTCTTCAGGCTGTGTAGTTACTCTTTAAAAGTTATCCTTTAAAACTCAAAGGATAGTTTTGCATTTTTTTATTTTGGATTTATAAACTGCAAAACATTTGGGACTAAAGAAAAGAGAAATTTTAAAAAACATTTGTTGTAGAAAACATACATTTTGAAGAATGAGTGAGTTTCTGTTAGTCCAACGAGAAGAGAGTGACCATCCTTTCGTCTGCAGTGAATCCCTCGGTTGTGCAGCTTGTCCATCAGTCGCATGCTCACACTCTCCTCTGTCAGACTTTTCTTTACTTCTCAGACATCAGTCTCACTCACTGCCAGAGGTGAGTTTTTTGGCAGCTTGACAGATTATTCTGTCTCGTCTGTTTCCAGAGTAAAGACGTCGTTAGAGGATGTTTTATCACCCTGCAGTAAATGATTTCCTTGGTGGCAGCACACGCTCACAGAAGATTTCATTGGTTGAACTGGACCAACTAAACTCAGATTTAAAGAAACTTGCTATCGTAGCAATAATTCAGGCCACAAACGACCCATAATTCAACACTCACTGTTTGAGCGGGTGTTACACAAGCACCACACTTTACAAATATAAATATCTGACAAATATCTTCTATTTGGCTAAATATGCTATAAACTTGTTATCAACTTACACTTAACACTCAATTTATCATAAATTATGAGTCGACGACCTTCGTCAGGCTTTCTCATCTTTACTTGCATTTAACTGAAGGGAAATCAAAATTCAGTGGAGCGCACGAGTTGTCAGCCAGAGTGAACTCCAAGCTGTCAGTGTGGAAGTGTCGGTGCCTTGTTTTCTGCTCACACATATAACTGACAGTATTAAAGAAACGTAATGCGAGAAGGAAAAACTCAAACGTTTTAGCCAGACTTGCCGATCACTCAGTGAGCTTTCATCAGGACATCAGGGGTTGAAAAGGAGGAAGCTCGCTCAGGTCAGACTATATTTGGAAAAACAAAATGTTTGAACTTGTGTATATGGTTTTCTTTTAACAGGACAAATCAAGCTCTATTGTACATTTTCTAGTATTAGACTCGTCTTCCTCCACAGTATTTGCAGAGGTCTCTACTTTTTGTAGAGATTCTATCACTGAGGGAAAATGATCTTATTTTATTCTTTAACTAATTTGTTTCCTTTTAATTGTTCCTGTTTGTGGTTATGAACCACTTAATGTTGTGTAATGCTGTAATAATAGGCTTTCATGCTAACAAGAGTGCTCGATTGAAGCAGCATTTGTGTACCTGAGTGTGTAGTATCTACACTTCATCTTTTATTGAATTTAACATTTTAGAAAACGATCTTTAACTTTGAACAGTTTCATATCTAATGTTTTGTTCATGCGTGGTTTGCTAAAAGCACAGTAGCAAAGAAGGTGGAGAAAAACTAACCACTTGTTGTAAAAAAAACAAAAACAAATTAAAAGTGTTGATTTTGTTCCCAGACCGCAAAAAAAAAAAAATACAATAATGGGATTCTGTAAACACTGTTGTTTCACTCTGGTGTTTTCTGCTTTTTTTTTTCCAACCCACTTCAAGTAAATTTGTATTTTCTACAAACAGTCAAATGTTTTGTACAATAAAACTTCATTTTGTCTCGACGATTTGCTGTAAACTGTATTTTTATTTTATCTTCATCATTTTTTAAAAATGCTTTCGAGGATAATAGATCAGGTCGAGAAATACTCAATCATTCAGAAGGGAGGGAGACGTATTCCCAGGTCGTCAGAATACCGACACCTTGTGTTAGAATTTAGGTCCAAATACCGACCCAGTGTTGATATTTGACATCCAGGAAATGAGACTCGACGATCATCTATGAACTATATTTCTCCAGAATCGCCTTCCCTACCTTTAAATCACTGATAATTAATATTGAGTCCGATAAAACTTGTCAGGATTATAAAATCTGAAAGCTTAAATTGTAAAGTTTGACATTTATATAAACTTCAACAAAATAATGTTCTCTGGAGAAATATTTAGACTACTCAAACTCAGTTGGGGATATTTAAGTGTTTCACTTGATTGTTTGTTGAGTATTGTTGGTCCAAAAAACACGTTTCATTTGACTTTTGTTTCATATCCACGTACATGAATATATGCACCCATGTCCCAAAACCCTTAACTGATTGTGAGTTGTGTATATTATTCCGACTTGGAAGATAAAAAGGTTTTTGATTTTAATGCAAACAAAACACTGGTGCTCCTTCCAACTCATGGAACTTTCTTACAGGTCAATAAGTTAATGTATTATTTGTTTTAAACAAATGATTCAGGAAAATAGACCAAAAATATCACGATCAAGTATTCGACTCGCGAACTTTAATGTATTTTTCTTACTGTTTTAATCATTTTAATGTGCCTTTTACAAACTGAAGTTCGGTCCGTACACACATGTAAATATCTTCCTCTTCTGCTAGTTTAAACCTTGAATTGATTTTTGTTACTACAGCAATTCCTGCAGTCACTGAGAAACATGTATGTGTTTTTAAGCCGATCTGGAAAAATTCTCCAGGCTGTTGTTCTCTTTTAGCTGTTTTTGGTCTCCAACAGCTCCTGAGGAGAATCTCTGGCTCTGTCAAAGCTCCACTGTGTTTTAACTGTTTGTTGTTTGCATCTCAACAGGTCGTGTACGTGGAGTTCTTAGAGTCAAGTGATAAATCGAGTAGCCATTTTCTTTCATTGTCTATATAGTGTTGAGCTTTCTAACAACCTGACCTGTGCAGCTCAGAGGAAACGCTCTCTCTCTCCTCCTGTCCCGTAATTAATATATACATAATGCATCCTCTTGGGTCTTGAGTGTGCGGTTACCACGGCAACGCTGTCAGTTTCCTGCCCACTGCGTATCAGTCAGCGTGTTTACGTGTGCACCGTTATCCTGGTTTCGAGTCTTTTCCTGGTTTGGATCACGTTCGTAATGTGTTTTGTGTTAAAAAAAAAACAAAAAAAACTGATTACTGTTCTCGCTGATTAGCAGAAAAATAATTTCTGCTGATGTTAAAGAGGTTTTCAGGTTCGTGCTTTTATTTGGGGGTCCTAGTAGAACAGGTTTGCACGAGCAGTAGCTCCCTCTGGTGTGGACTATTTTCACTTTGCAGACCTTTTACATGCACAAAAATGCGACATTACACAATAAAGGAAAGGCGAAAAACCCCAGAAAGCACAATGTGACCTCTTTAACAAAGCTTCTGGAGGCCATATTGACGGTGTGATCTCAGCCGCTCTGATTCTGGCTCTTTTCATCTAGTCGATGCGTGCTCAGATAACATCAATGCTATAATGAGCTCCACCTCTGCGATCAATTTGCCGTTCCCTCCCCGTTTTCTGTGAGTGGACTGCGCTACGTCGAGTTCCCATTGGTCCTCCACCTGCTTGTTACCATGACGATACACTTCATTCAACAGTTTCATCAAACAAACGTAATGAACTCCCGCTGGGCTGAGTCACCCGGGAGCGCAAAAAAAAAAAAAAAAAAAAACACATCTGGAGGTGCAAAGTGGTTTTCTCTAGCTGTTGATGGATGACAATGAGCTGAGCACGAGGCTTTAGAGACTCTGAATTGCTCCTTTGGAAGAACAAAAAAAGAGATCTGTGGAAAACAGAAAATGAGCATCACTTTTAGTTTTTACCACGCCTCGATGCTGCACGCGCTCCAGATGCTCACCCACGATCTCCTAAATCGGAACCTTTGACCTTCCAGAGCGCACAGAGTGTTTCAATTCATTTCACTTGTTTGCCTGTTGCTATGAATTTGAGGAGGAGTCGGAGAGTGAGGAAGGAAGTCAGAGAATGTTGTCCCTGGTCCCTGGAGTTCAAGCCAGACCTCACAAATAACTCTGAATCCCTCTCAGGTCATTTCTGATTTCCAAGAGGTGTTGCCTCTGGACGCTGCTGGATGTGACATGTGCACCTCTTCGCACTTTGAACTATGACCTGGCCTGAGCGTGAACCACTGTTGAGCAGCGACCTTGCTGTTTGTGAGTAGCTGTTTGTCTCCGGATGCTTGTCAGGCGTCGCGGGTACATCCGAGGCCGTCTGGCCATCTGGATGTTGTGTTGTGAAAGTCTCCCTTTCTCAAGGTTTCTCTGAGTGTGACTATAAACTGTGACTTTCTCTGACACGCTGCCATGAGTTTTATTGTAACTTACGAGGGAATTTGTGAAGGTGTTTGAAGTATAAACACTTTTATGTTGTTTGTTTTCTGTGGCTTTCCAGTAATCAGAGTCATAACTTCTTTTCAATCCTTCATTTTCTATTTTCTTGCTTTTGCTTTGTGGTCTTTCATATGCATTTTATCTGTAACTGTTCACTTTGTTTGTTTTAAGGTCTTATTTCAATGCATTCAACGTCTGTAAAGCGCTTTAAATTTCCATATAAATAGTTTTAAACACTTCCTCTGTGCTCCAAGCTCCCAGTACATATCGCTAGCTGCACAGCTAACTGAGCTAACGAGCTAATATCAGCTACGTTGAGCGGTTTCTCGGGTGATATTGTGCCTTTTGTTTTGTTTTTTTCTTCTTTAAGTATGAATTCAACCAGTGGCCAATTCTTCTTCTTTATATTTAACATCATTTTGCAGTACAGCACATTTTTTATCTGTGGTTCAGTGTTTCTACTTTTCATTTCTGCCTTCTCTTTGTTGGAATAAAACCACCTTTTCATGTCGCAGCCTGGTGATGGTTTTCTCTTTACGTCTGACCGTTGCATTGTCGTGTGGCGAGCATGTGACACGTCCTTCAATCCTTGAACAAAACAAGAAGGCATGAAAAGGGAAACTGCAGCAGGTTCTCGGTGACTGAACACTGAGGAATAAAAGAAACCCATAATGCTTCATATCCACATGAATGCAATATCCTTTCTCCATCCTGTTAAACTGAATACAATGGCCCGGTCTAAAATTAGCCCGGCTAAGTATTGAGGCCACCTCTGTGAGGAGCTGCCTGCGAAACGGCAGAAAAGCCTCTCAGTGTTTCTCTGTGCAGCGACTCTGACACGCCACACTTCCTCTGACCTTGTCTACGCAAGGTGAGCGCTGATAATCTGCCCGGAGGATGGAAGGAAACCGACGCCAGCCGCCGTGACATGAGATTATTCAACATTTCACGGGCGGCTGCCTTTAACATGGATGGCTTCTCGCCGACAGTCGGTGTTTCCTTTGCCGAGATAGAGGCGGGGCAGCGAGGTCCAGTTCAATATCTGTTAGTCGAGGACGGAGTCAGTCTGAGGTGTCTCGTGTTCCAGGAGCTGTTTGCTCATCGCATTTGTTACGATCATTTCTTGAGTTTCTGCCCAAACACAGACCTGATGTCTGTTCCAAACTCCCGGATGAGATTTACCCCTTTTCCAGAGGATGTAAACCACTTGTCCAGCAGCCAAACCTCTTGTCCCAGTGTCTGTCTAATCCTGTTTACTATAACATACAGGACATAAAACACTTCTTCGCTTGTTGTTTGGCTCTTGGACGGCGTGTCAATCAGCCAATACACCACTTTGCTCCAGGCTGAAACGCCTCAACGACTGTTGGATGAACTAAACTCGGTTCAGATGTTCAAAGATAGTCGAGTGTCATTCTCAGGTCGGCTGGTTGGAATGAGACTCAACAACCGACTGTCTTTTAACATCAGATATCTTTAATGATCCGCTACCAAGTTGTCCCAGATAATAAATATTGTTTATATTTGAAACATTTGGCCTGAAAAGACAAAAAACAATAAGATGCTTTTGACTTCTCTACGCTGCCTGTGGCCCTTTTTTGGTTCCTACTGAAGATGGAAATCTTTAAAAACACTCTCACAAATATAATTTTATTGTTCTTTTAAAAGCCACATAATCAGTGACAGCCCGACCTATCACAGATTGATCTGTATCGGCATATAATTGTATTTACCGATACGCGCTGATATTCAAAACGTTTTATTTTACAGGACAAAATACAGAAAAAGATGCTTGGGGTGATTTAAAATCATGAAATTCATGTTTGATATCTAAATTTGAGCGATGATTGCAAAACAGAATGTGTGTTTATGTACATATTCTGTGTATATGGGAATATCTGCCAATATATTGATACCAGAATTGTTTTGATATTGGTATCAAGCCCTGACATCCAGCGTCGGTCAGGCTCAGGATGGAGTGTGCGTCCATGGTAACGAAGGATGTGTTTTTAATAGTTCCTGGATAACAATGGCAGAGTCACGATGCTGTGGTTTGAACTTCCTTATGTGTTTTCTAGGTTTTCCCTCCTGTTTTCTTTCCCTCCTCACCTGCCAGATCTTCCCTCTCACACCTGTCCTTCATTAGCTACGACCCTCTGACCCTCACCGGCCAATCAGCCTCTTCCCTGTTTCTTGTGTTTTTCCATTCATTAACCTCTCACCTGTGTTTCTCCGCCTCTCACTCCACCTGCGCCTCTTCCCCTCGTTGATTAGGTTGCGTTTAAGTCCAGTCTTTGGTTGAGTCATCTGTTCTCCTCCCCTGATGTTCCCTTGTGTTCACGATTTTCTAATAAACTTGAGGGGAGCAACACCATGCGGCTGCAGTGCATTCTGGTCTTTTCTGTCCCATTCTGAAAAAACTAGCCACAGTTGTATTTATATATTTAAAATGGGGCGAGCTGCTGTTCATTCTGCCACAAACAGCTGAGGATCAACAGTGTGTGTGTGTGTGTGTGTGAGGATGTTTCCCTCTGGATAAAAAAAAAAACCCACCAGAGTGTTTCAGAGCAGCAGATGTTTCGAGCTGTGATCAAACCGCGATGATGTCACGTCGAGATGACAGAGTGTCGACATTTATTCATGTGAAAAACGTCCCAAATGTCAGAGATCAAACTGATGTTTTTTTTTTGTTTTTTTTATGACTCATTTTTATTAAAAAAAAACATTTTTTTAAAAAATTGTTCATGTCTGCAATAGATATGTGTTGCCATGGTTACGGGCAAGGTTTCCGCGTGGAGATTATAATCTTTGTGCACCAAGATGGAGGAGATTCATTGAGCCAAATTCGTCTCTCGGCTCAAAATCGACCACATCAGATCCATTTTCTACAAGGAATTTTAAAGCATAAACATTAAAACTTCTGCTTAATGTGTAAAAATAGATGTTGTAAGATACGAGTATGAGGATGATGTCACACTGCATGTTGATATATTGAGAAAGAATCTCCTAGAACATGAACTTGAACTCACCATCACAGTCACATTTTATTTTGTTCTTTGCCTTTGATTTACGTCTTTATATTTTATTCTGGTTGCGTCCCAACCTGTTCGTCTGTGAAGATTATCTTACTGGACAAAACTTGCAGGTATCATAAAGGGAACGCCCTGGTTGTGGAGGGAACCAGAGCGATGCTAACGTCAGGGTTAGCTATAAAACTACATCATCATCACTGCGGAGAAGAAGTCTCGCCCGTCCACTTTCACACATGGGACCTTATTTCAGAAAAACTTTGTCTGGTAGTGAACAGAGATCATTTATTGATCCTGTTTGAATTGTGTCATGATTTATTGTGATTTTCATCGATTTAAGCACTGTACCGAGTTGGCAGCCATGTTGGTGTTTGTGACATGTGTTGACTTCCTTCCTTCCCTCCAAACCTTTTCTTTCTTTCTTTCTTTCTTCCCCCCTCGCTCTTCCTCCCATTATTCTTTCCGTCCTCCCACCTCCCTTTTTTCTTTCTTTCTTTTTTGCTTCCTTCCCTCATTTCTCCCTACCTCCCTCTCTTCCCTTCTTTCCTTCCTTCCTTCCATCCTTCTTTCTTTCTTTCTTTCTTTTTTGTTTCCTACCTTAATTTCTCGCTACCTCTCTCTCTTCCATTATTTCCTTCCTTATTTCAGTCCTCCCTCTCTCCAATCCTTTTCCTTCTTTCTTTCTTTCTTTCTTTCTTTCTTTCTTTCTTTCTTTCATCCTCCCTCCCTTCCCCCCTTCCTCCCTTCCTCGCTTCCTTCCTTCCTG
>OMLP01038037.1:2287-23603 GCA_900302685.1 Spondyliosoma cantharus | reverse complement strand
CTGGCCTGAACTGCGACCAGGTTACCTCCGACTCCTGATACGCACACGCAGAGGGTGGAAACAGAACAAAAAACAGCTCAATATTAACGTGAATATTTTCCATATGAAATAAAAGATTAATTTGTTCTGGCATCATGGAGACAGAAGCTTTATCACCCAGCACCAGCAATATGCCAGCTCCATCTGTCAGTTTTGAAGGCTCGTCATATTTGCACATTCGTCTGTTTTTACACCAGGCGGAGGTGGCAACATCAACACCTTTAAATACACACTTTAACGCTAGAACAGATTTGTCTATATTTGTTCTCCACCTGAAGCATTCGTGCCACCCTCTATCTTCATCACTGTTTGTTCCTTACTAGACTTCTTCAGTCAGTGGCTGCACTTGTCTTTGTCTTTCTCTATCTTATTCTCTGCAGCTGTGGCCCCACACTTTCCCCATAGATGACATTAAAGTTTGTCTCTTTTAGGTTTTATAACTCCTCACCGTTGATGACCGGGGTGAAGACGGCCATGCCAGCAAAGTTGGGGTCGGTCACAGTCTTGTCCAGGATCAAACCACCAACACTGAAAGACAGAGCAGAGTATTTTTTAATTCAATACTGCACAAAGTGGAGCATTTAATGCATTTTACGGAGCCACTCCACAACATCTCAGAGGGAAATGTTGTAGCTTTTTTTATCCGGCAGCTTCTTCAGTAACTACTTCATTTTCAGGTTACAACTTTTCATCCCTTTCCTTTCCAGTTAATATCATGGATCTCAAAAACAAATATATAAAATCAAATATCTATTTTTCTAATAAACTGAAGGATAACAGTACAGTGTTCCAATGAAGAGTTATTATTTTAATTGTGATATTTAAAAAAAGGAGACCGCATCCATCACTACATTATGAGTACTCGGTTGTTAAATAACGCGACTTGATCCCTGTGTGCTCTACCTGCTGATGGCCATGGCGATGATGACTGGCTCCCAGCCGGAGTAGAGGAGTTCTCTGGTGGAGGGGATCCTTCTGGCTATCAGCACCCACAGGGGGCACATCGCCACAAATACCGCACACACCAGCGGACTGACATAGTCATTGTACTCTGTGTGTGAAGAAGAGAAGGTCTGTTTATTTTTTGTTTTATATTCTATGATATATCATCAAAAATACTAAACTATGTGTAGAATCAGCTATATTCATATTTTATCATCTGTATTTGATTTTCTATATTATGACTGCTAATTCACCATCAGTAGGAGAGACCATGTTTTCATTACTATCGTCATTTTCACAGAGAGAAAATATCAAAATCATGATTGTCGGAGTCTGTACCAAACGAACACGTTCTCTCACATCAGGAGGACATGTTCTGTAGGCCGGGATCTCTGTGTTTCAGGTGGGTGTAAGGCAAAGTGTTATATATCTAACTTAGACATAATGTAATGTACGACATCTGAGTTCAGATAAACAGGGACCACTTCGTTTAGTTGAACTCACCTGTGTGATGTTTTAGGTTGTGGAACGGGCCAATTTAAAGTAAACACATATATATATATGATGATATGATATGATGATTTTCTGTCAAATTCAATGAGGTTAAAGGTCAAAAGCAATAGTGTCATTTGTGATGATTGTACTAAACATAGTTTAGAAATAATTATTGTTCTGACTGTCATTTAAATCATCATGAAATCACTTCAAAGAAACAATAAAATCATAGTTTTTGTAAGACTGCTTCAAATGTCATACGTTACATTATACCTACGTTAAATCTATAAGCACCAGGTACAACTTATTCCAGTGAGTTTGACATTTTACTTAATTGTAGAACAGAGTAAAAACCGAGCTTGTGAGGAGGAGATCTGGGCTGACAGTAACTCCCCGTCGTTGGCTCTAGGAGGCAGTGTCACTGCTAAATTGGAACTACAGGACGCTCAACAACCGCAATCACAACATTTAAGTAGACAGGCCACTTATGTACACAGGACCCAGACGACACCGGCTGTGTTTTCGTGTGATTGAGCCAAAACAACCCAAATAAGCTCAAAATAGTGGCTGACGTTGGTGTTTAAAGTGAGTTAGACTGCAGAGACCGTCAGACGAAGGAGGAGTTATGAGATTACTTCACAATGCGGTCAGGACGGGTTCATTGCTCCTGTGTGTGTGTCACTGTCTGTCTGTCCGTCTGTCTGTCCGTCTGTGGGGGACGAGGGGTTCGTCAGTGGCGCAGACACCATCACAGGGCTAACAATAGAGCCAAATAGCTGTGGAGTTTCTCGCCCTAAAACACAGTGAGGTTAGGCGTGGGCAGCTTTCATCCTTATTTACCGTGCACAGCCAGAGTCAACACATTTCTACACACACATACTGCACCCTTTTCTTTCTGCCGTCAATATTGGTTCTGTAGAAATCCTTTTCTCCTCATTAGAGTGTGTGTTACCTTTTTTTTCCAATTCAACTGACACAACTGTATTCTCAATTAGCAAACGAGTGGGCGTTTGTACATCTGAATGATATGTGAAGTTAGCTCGGATGTCAAACACAGACATGAGCATTAAGAAGCATCATTAACTGACATTTACATTAAATATTAAATGTATCTGAGACCTGTGTGTGTGTGTGTGTGTTTATTACCTAGTTCTTTGTACAGTCCTGTCGAGACGCCCGCCAGCAGGGACAGGGTGATCAGGTCTCCCAGGCTAGCAGCGATGGGCGTGGCCACGTTGTCAGGGTTGATGCCGACTTTCCTGGACGCGATGATCACGCCGATCATGATGAGCCCTGTGGGGTTTTATGTCAGAGGTGTCACGACATGGACCATGTGGGACATGTCGCGTTATCTGTGTACGTGTAATCAGTGTAAGCTTCTGTTATCAGGGCTCGCATTGGCTGTTTACACGTGAGGAGCAAGATGTTGACTTTCAGGGTGCAGCTGGCAAAAACAAACCTAAGGGCTGGTTTAACAGTGATTAGACCTTTCTTATGACATTTTAAATTTTGGTGATTAGTGATTGGTGTGGAGTGTTGTTAACCGAAGACATTGTGCAAACATTATGTTTGGAGTGTAAATGGTATCTTTAGCCTTGCTAGCATGGCTTTAGCATGGACACTAGCATGTGGTAATGAAATACTTAAATATCTCGACTGAATAGCTACTGAATGGATTGGCACTCCAGTATTTTTGGTACAGACGTTCATGAATCCTCATGTTATGGTGATCCCTGGACTTTTTCCTCAATGAGGTTCACATTTGTGCTTTGAATTGAAATGGCTCAATGACTGTTGGGGAGACTGACTATAGAAATTCGGGTTGAAGGACGTTTACTTGTCAGGATCAGCAAAAACTTTGATGATACAATAATTATAATGTTACCATCAGGTACAATTAAAAGGTTTTTTTTGGTTTTTTTTGCAAAACTACTGACATTCCCATCAGCCACAGTCGTACTTTGTGTTTTGTGCTAACTAGTGAATGTCAGAACGCTAACATGCTAGAGTATAATGGTGGACATGGTAAACATTAGCAATTAAACATCAGCATGTTAGCTTTGACACTATGAACATGTTAGCTTGCTGACATTAGCATTTAGCTCAAGGCTCCACTGGGTGTACAACCTGACAGTGCAGCTAGCATAGCTGTACACTCTTGATGAAATTGTCTTTTGACCATTTTTTTACATTCAAAATGAACACTGAAACAGATGACAGGACATACACAGATAACCTGTGGTTGGGGCTACAAGTTGACATAGCTAATTAACTATACTTAATAGTAATACAGCTATGCTATCAAGTCTTTTTGTCTGCGTGACTTTGCTAGTTGAATGCCACTACTCTAACCTAGCTAGCTGTGTAACTAAACATTCATGAGTGCGGTCAGGTTCATCGGCTAGCTTAGGTGGCAAGTCGTTGAAACAGTAGCCGAGAACAGACCTTTAACACTGGCACAGAGGGTCCAACGTAACCCAGACATGATGAGCGGCTGTTTACACTGTGAGTTGCCTCACATCGTGTGTGCTGGTCGTACCTAGCAGCAGAGAGGCGATGAAGGCCGTCGCCACACTGGAGGCGCACAGCAGCACCGCGTGGCCCAGCCTGAAGTGTCCCTCTGGGATCCAGCCGAAGATCACGGCAGCTATGGAGGCCAGGAACCCTACCACTGTGGCCTGGACCTGAACACACACACACACACACACACACACACACACACACACTGGTTCACGTGGCTATCGATTACAGTTTCCATGTAAGCTCCAGGCGTACAGTATCTGAGACTGTAAAATCTGTGCAGCTTTCAGAAGCTTACATGGCATTCATAGTGTCACTGTGTAATAATCTACCAAGTTACCAAGAGAAGTAATGAAGGACTTTCCAATTTAACTTTTCCAATACTGATGTAACCCTAACCCTGTAGGAGGTTGTGTCAGCACCCAGCCAGCACCGATGTAAAAGGGTTCCAGGAACTATGGACTCAAATATTACATAACCACAAGTCTTCAAATAGCAGACCCTCAGGAGAGGTGACTGACTCACCGACCAAAAGAGCTCATTTTGGGGAATAAAATATTGGTTGAATGTTTAAAATAAAGGATCTGTACATATATAAATATATATATCAATAGTTTGACAAGGAGGGAGGGGGAGACCGCTCATTCTGAAAAATAATATTTGTTTCTATATATCCATGTTTCAACACAAATTCTTTTCAGACCATGCCTGACTGACATCTCCTGGTTTTGTTGCTCCTGTTAGCTCGGGACAATTTACACCCATATCAGTCTGGATTAACTGTGAAGTCAGATTGGACAATTAGTGGGAACACACCGTGCAGGTGTAGCATTTGCGCGTAGAAGCTTTCATGATGTGCATCCATTCAAATGTTGCGCAACAATGGTGTGCTCGACTGGACTTGCGCTTTAGCTGAGTTCCATCTTCTGTCACTTTATACTCCACTGCATTATGGAGAGAAACATTGTACTTTTCACTCACTACCAGAACAGTCATTGCCAGAAAGTTACTTTTGTTACTTCAGTACATTCGATATCTCTGTGTGTCACTATGGGATGTCCGTCACAGTAAGCGAGTGTGATGTGTGTGTGCTGTAACGACTGTTTACTGTACACACAGCGCGCAGGCTGCTCCCAGGTTTGGCAGTAATTTGATTCCTGGAATGTCATGCAAATCGGAAACGGCCAATCCTTTATCAGTTCAGGGTTCTGGAGAAATCAGGTTTTAGTTTCTGCTGAGCAAAACCGTTTATTCGGTCATGTCAAATCCATAGTCAGGCTTTCAAAGTAGAATCCCATGAAAGGAGACGTGATAACAAGTAGCTGTGCATCTTCATATCTAAAATAATAACAGTGCTAATTCTCACTTTAAACTTGAAATAAAAGCGAAAGAAGTCTGTTCTCTCTGTTGTTTCAGTGGAAATTAAAATAAAAAATAAAAAGGCATAAACCCTGTGTCGGGAAGAAATCTGATCACTGACTAACTGTATGTAAACCGAGTTTTAGAGCAATGTAACGGCACACAAACTCGTCATCTGTTTTCTTGCCTTAACTTAATTTTTCTCGCTGTAACCTGGTTTGTGGAGTGGATGTAGGCGTGGTCAGTGAAGCTCCATGATACTGGAGCCCACTTCATCATCGTCCTCTGCAGACGTCTTTCATTTACCTGGATGAGGGCCAAGTTCCCCATGATCATCTTCCACATGTCCTTGGCTGTGTCCATGTGACCAATATTAGCCTAAAAGACAGACAAGAGCACACAAGGTCAACACATTATCATCTGTGTGTGTGTGTGTGTGTGTGTGTGTGTGTGTGTGGCAGTGTACAGAGCGTGTACATGCTGTTGCCTCTTGGTCCCATCAGAACAATCAGATGTCAGTTCTCTGGACAAAGACACTCTGATCCGATCTCCCCCACCCTGCGGCCGACTCCACTTATCTCATCTCCCCTCGTTCACATACACACAAACACACAACACACGCACACACGCGCGCACACACACACACACACACACACACACTGATGGTCTCAAGTGTCAAGTGGCTGTGGCTACAGTGGGCTACTGTGTGCCCAGAGCAATGATCCTGATGCCCATCCACAGTGAGAGGACACAAACAGAGGATCTCCTCTTCCTCTTTCTCCTCCAACATTTACATAATGCAGAGGGAAGGGAAACATCTGGACACATCAAAACACATACAAGTCTGGGTGTGACGGCATCCGCCTCATGAAGCACTTTCATAAAGCAGAGTAAGGAGAGACACGAACAAGACAGAGGTGAGGTGTGTATAAACACATTGGCTTTAGGGCATTCATCAGACGCTGCTGTCTAATGTGACTTACAGTAATTCATTCATACACTGATGGTGGTGGCTGCCATGCAAGGTGCCGACCAGCACATCAGGAGCAGTGTGCGGTTCAGTATCTTGCCCAAGGACACTTTGACATGCTGACCAGGGGAATCGAACCGGCGACCTTCTGATAACAACACGCTGGCTCTACCCCTGAGCCACAGCCGCATTAAAATGCTGGTCTTATTTTCTTAGATTCCTTTCTATCAGTTACAATAACACTGAACTCACCAATTTCCGATCAGGGTCAGACACTTTGCAAACATGCTGAACCATTCAGCCCGGAAGTCTAAACCGTCACCACAAAGTTGTACCCAGAATGTTGCTAAAACTATGTGCGTATAATACACTAGTTCACAGTTGGCTGTAAGTTTCCTGCTCACCTTTTTTTTCATTTTGCAGAATGTTTAGTGAATCTGACTCATGACTCATGACTGATGGGCTGACTGTGAGTGTTTCTTACCAATCTGACTTTTTTTTTAGTGACGTCAGTATTTCATGAAACATAAAAGCGACTTTAGTGAAAAAAAGCACAACTGAAACAGATTCAGAATGAACTCCTACATCACTATTATAAATAACGATAAACCAATATAAACCAAAAAAATTATTTACATGTATAAAAAAGCTCATAAGGTTACTGAACTGATAAATAATGAAGAGCCATAGTGAGATAGTCCTGCTGACTCAGGGTTCATATCAGTTTTTCTCCGTGAGTCTGTGAGTGTGTGTGTGTGTGTGTGTGTGTGTGTGTGTGTGGCTGTGGCTTTTCTCTCCCTCTCAGGTTTCTCGCGATCTCGCACCATTCCCACTTGCTGAATCTGTCTGGCAGCGTGACAGGAGTAAACTCGCAAGCCTGACTGACATGACGATTACGCGTGTAGCACCGTACGTCATTATAACTTGTGTATCAGACAGATTACAGCCACGCGAAACACACTCCCTGCCCATCTGTTCCATGTGGAACCTGCGTGTGGATGACAGTGATGCTGTCGTTCAGAGGGGGGCAGACTGCCACGAATACTGCTACGACGGTTCAAGGTGGGAAGAGACGAGAGCCAGACATCTGAGCAGAGCACTGAGGGAATCGCAGACAGTTGCACATGCAAAAAAAAAACCCTATATTGTTTCTCTCAGACAGAACTTTTATCTGCAAAACCTCTCGGATAAGAAGCCTTAGTCTTATATAATTTTAAGAGTTGAAAAGCTTTATAGACTCATAGCAAAACGTTCTTTTGGAACATCAGTATGTAAAACCGATCCAGTACACAGATGAAGCTCAGAAATTCGCGGAAGCGTCGCCTGGTGTTATGTGACGATGTGTGACGATGCTGCCAAGTCTTCAGCTTTGGGTGTGTTTGTGTGTGGGTGGCTGGATTACTGGGGTTTGGATCATCAGAGATGGAGCGCGGTGAATCCTGTGAAAGAGATTCATGGGTGACATAACATCCATGAGGATCTGAAAAAGTCTCCGTTTCAAAAGCACCAGTTCAATAATGATTCCGTTCATTTTTAATTCGCTAGCTGTGGGGAAAGTCTGCCGTTGACAAGCTTGGAACACGAACATGAATGGAGTGTTAAAACATCTAATACACATAAAATCAGGACAAAGTCGGCTTTTGTAGTGTTTGTAATCTCTGATTAAAGTGTGATTTTTGAAAAAAGGTTGCAACTGAGGCGCTGCCAAGTCCCAGTAATCCACAAAATATCATTATCCAAATACGTACAATCAATTAGGCTCACTGACACGAGAAGGGATGAGACAGAAGTGATAAAACAACTGCTTAGTCAGATGAGTTATGGTGAGAAAGCAGAAAGCCAAGTCTCATTTGAGTGTAATACTTTAAGACAGAGAGGTTAAAAAGACAAAATGGAAAAAAATCAAAAAGGAAACATGGTCATGTGAATTTAAAAACTCCAACAGGCAGCCAGTACGAGGGATTACATTATTTTTTTCGGTAATAAGCGCATTAGGAAACTTACAGTGGTCTTAATCTGCTCATAATTAGCGGCGGCGTGGAAAGAAACGTGGTCCCCGCTGGGGCCAGCCAGCAGAGAGCTAACAGTAATGTCTCAGGACAGGCACCAGACTCTGGCCTACTTTGTCATGATGAATGTAAGAATTTTTTTTTTTTTATCTAACTGAAAACTACGCAGATTGAAAAATGGGACCAATGTAAAATAAATGAACGTAAGAGAATGAGAGAAAAGTCATTCTATCTGCTAATACGCCTCAAAATCTAATTTCCTTCAAACATAAGTTGTTTCAAACAGTCTAATATAAAACCACTGACAAATTGTTCAATCGGTATTGAAGCACTGATGAAACATTATTGAATCAGCTTCCCCCTCTGACTCTGATTCACAATCACATCTGCACTCTGATTTAATATTGAAACTACATGGAAAGTTAATCAAAGACTAACCAAAGGATCAACAGCCGTGTCTCCTTAAATATTGAACTTTTCAGAAACTACCGTCACTACCTGTTCTGCTTTATCTACAGCCAGGATTTGGAGATAATTGTGAAAAGCAAGCTAAAATGATGCATTTGAGCTTATCAAGTGCACCTTAAAGGAACATAACACTGGCAGGCCGAGCTGTGTCATGGCTGACATGCATGTTCTGTATTGCAAACACAGTTAAATTCTCTTCTTGTTGAATATTTGAGTTTTGCTGTATCTTCTACTGGCCAATTTGTCGTAGCTTGTAGCCAAACGGATTAGCTTATGACAGAGAGATTTGAGACAAATTTAGGAAAACACGAATTGAAACACGCTTGAAAACTGTCAGACTACTTCTATTTCTGTCTTGGTAGAAAAGATTATTTTTATAGTGTGACTGATTTGAGCTCTCCATGCTGGCTGGGTCACTGCTAGCTATGCTAATCAGCGTCGTCATGTTTCCCGCATTGTTTTGCGGAAAGAATGTGAGGATTGGTGTGCTTAAGAGCAATACTGGGCTAATTCTCTTTGCCTTCATAACCTAGGGGTGTTCCGCTAACCTCTAGTTAGCAATGCGGCTAGGTCCCTGACCCCTCAGACTAAACAATGGACCGTGTTAGCTCAGAGAGCAGCACCGTAGCCCACAGCTCAGGGGGGCTTTATGCCACAGATAACAGATGTAGGTCTCGCATAAAATACTAGTTGTGGAAACCAAGACCAAAATTGAAATTAACCGAGTAAAATTTAAATTTTAATGGCAGAACAGCTACCTAAAACTATACAACATAATCTGGACTTTTTGCCAGATGTAAACCCCGTCAGCAATGCAATGTTTTCACCTTGTGAGTCTGTGTGTGTCATCATAGCGACTGTAGAAGGAACTCACACAGAAGCACTCTTATTGTATGTCAGTTGTGTAATTATTAAATCTCACAATATAGATATTCTTTGTCAGCTACACCACCATGGTCATTGTCTTGAAGGGAAAAAAAACATGCTAATTACTGTCATCACAAGTTCTATTGACTATATGCAACATATAATTTTACACCTGGATGTTAAAAAAAGTTTAAGAAACTTTCTTTGACTTCTGGACATATCCTTTACATTCAGCTATCAACAGCAAACCAACCTGTGCTCAGGTAAACAGACTGGGCAGGGTCAGTGGGACAGGAATGTTACTATCAGTTTGTCTGATACTCAGGTCACATTTAGCAATTTGACCTCTGACTCCAAGAACAATCTGTTTTAATGGGTTCGACGCGGGTTGCCAGGCAATGAGACACGTCCCTAAAGGTGGCTGCTTAACAGATAAGATGATTGTTGCATAGAATAATGGAATAGCATACAACCTCAGGTACTTCAGGACCACGAGATGGCTGTGATAAAGGTAATACCTCACCAACACTCAGACTCACATTCTCAGACAAACACACACATTTCTTACCGCTGTGGAAAGTCGAGAGGCCAGCGTCATCTCCAGGTTGCCTTTAAGCCCCAACAGTGCTGGAACCAGGATGAACACCTCTGACACCTCCGTGAACACCGTCCAGTGCTGCAACGACCACCACGTAATATCAGTAAACACAACATCAACATAATGAACACACTGCTTTATTGAAATGGGACACACACTGACAGAGACATGGTACAGTGTCACCTATGGATAGAATGTATTCTTGTTTGGGAGCAGAATGCCTCTGTGACCTTGTTCGTTAAAATTGATTAGTGTTGAAACCGGACCCGTACGTCGGACCAGATATTCTGTCTGTGCAGACCCTTGACACTCTGTATCATATCAGTTCTCTGCTCTCCTTTACCGGAACAAGGTCACGGGATGTCATGCTGAAATGATTTATCATCTTTCCCCTTTTGGCTTCCACTTTCCCCTTTCCCTTGTGAGTCTTCTTTCACCTTTCCTGCAGCTTAAACACAAGACTGGGCTGCCTCATTAATATCATGAAAAAAGTACATTACAAATTAGCAATTGTGGAGGCACATGATAATAATAATATTAATTAGGAAAATACTCATACTTATGATGCAAATATCTATCTTCACAATTAAAACTTAAATGTGTACAGGATGGCATTCTGAATCCAAATTAGATCATCTTCTCTGTAGGAAGAACCTTTCAATTAAATAAAAGTTCATTTCACGTTTTGTTTTAGACGTGTGGCGCATCTCCAGACGGGAGCCAACACATTTGATTTGCTCAGTGACTCACAGATCTGCTGTACAAGATACTGTCCAGCTGTTTCTCCCAACCAATCAGAGACAAACAGAACCATTAGAACATCATCTTCCTTCCTTCCCATTACACAGTTGGTAGATAGATTTTTCTCGCTACTGTTGCCAAGTGCTTGAGAACTTGGGAAAGAGTAAGGTCTAGACCTGCTGCAATTGGAAAGTCGTCATGTCAACTTGTAAGAAATGACCAGATTTCAAAAGGTGGCTCCAAAACTATACAGGGCAGCGCAACAACTAATTGCTGCTCACTATACAGGACTTTGGCTGTACAAGCTAGCTGCCAATGGCAAGTAGCTTAGTTAGCTATGGAACTAAATGGCCCTATCAGCCTAAATGGAGCTGTCAGCACGCACCATAACCTCGGATTGTGGGAGTCATCATTGTCACCAGGCTTAGCTCGACCAGCCTTCCAGTGAACACAGTGGGGGTATGCAGTATGGAGGTGATTTACAGAAACATTAACTGCTCCTTGCAACCTCTAACGTTACCGTATATACTGAAAATGACCCTCTCACCAAAACTTGGAAATTGGCTAACATACAGTAACAAGATGCCAGGCTGAATGAATGAAATGAGACAAAGTGGAAATATGGTACCATGACGACAAAGAACACAGTTTTGTACCACCACCTATCTCTAGATACATAATTAGCAAGTCATTTTAAACATAAAGAGGGATTCAACAACTGATCGTCACCCTGCATGGCCTTGCTACACAGCCCCCACATTCGCATAAAAAAGCGACATTTTGCTGTAAGCATTACCTGCAGAACCAAAGACATAATGTGAAACAAAGTCAGCCAGGAGCTAGGCCAGCTAAACCTAAAGGATGACTTTGGGCAGGTGGTGGGCTGGTTTAGCACGTGCAAGAGAACGTGCCTGCTCAGCTGTGCATCCACATCCTGGTGGATGGCCTGTAATGAAATTTATAGTCGGAGTCATTAGAGCTGACCCTCGATAACCTCCTCCCTGGCTGCCAGCCAGCCCTTGAGAGGTGGGTTCCATGTGAGTCCCTGGGCTTGTCACTGTGGCGAAGTACCTCTCTCTGCTGTACCTCCATTGCAGTTCATGCAGTGATAGCAGGTTTGTGGTTTACTGTGGCCAGATTCAAAGCTATTGCTGAGACTGAGGCCATCGATCTTTCTCCAGTAAAAGTGCTTATCTTCAGAGCTGGGCCCAAAGGCCCCTCAGCACTTACAGTCCAGCCTGCCCAGAGCTGGATCAATATTCACTGAGGCTGAGACAGAGAAGAAAAGAGGAGAGGAGAAAATAGAAAAGTGGAGGAAAACAGAGGAGTAGCTGACGTTTGAAGCCATGTACAAACAGTGTTGGCCCACATGTCTCACGCTACGCAATAAACATTTCTGTTTCAGTACGCTCCTCCCACTGTGCATCCAGATGTAAAGAGCTGATATGTGTTGTCATCTCCAGAACACTTTGTATCAGTAGGTGTGGCACTGAAACCGCAGTGTGGGTTAAACTCCCTGTCTATCCCCTTGCTGTCATCAAGCCAAGCCGAGCTCCTTTCCAACAGCCAGCCCCTTAGCTTGGCTCACTGCCTTCTGCCAACCCAGCAGCCTTGTGAGCACCTCTGTGAGCACTCCTCTCTTCTTTCACTGCTGCATGTTTTCAAGCTTTCTCCCTCTCCTTCTCTACTTCTGTCTCACTCCCCTATCTCCCTCTTTGCCTCCCCTGTGGTGATATATGTTGTTGTCTCCATGGAACACTGGCTCGGAGCCAAACAAGCCCTCCCTCCTCATGGCCACCTCCTCGGTTCTAGGAACTCTACTGGACAACCCCAGTACCTCTGTATACAGACCTATAGGAGCTCTGGTATGCATGCAAGCCCCACATGGGTCGAGTTGCCCAGTTGAGTAACATGGCCCCATTTTATTTGTGATCACTGTACTTGCTGTACTAAGTGGGGACGCTGAACCTGATGGAATGCAGTGTCAACACAACTCCAACCGCATCACGAAAACTACATCAGGTGGCGACTGTTTCATGGAGGGCAGAATTTGGCTCCAACCACGTGTGCAAACACATGACATGGATGATAACATGTTGGCCATATTGGAGTCAACTTAAAAGATGAACTTAAGCTATACATCGAGACCTTATTGCAGGGCTGCAGGGGCAACAACTGTTTTGGTCACACATGCAGCCAAAACTCTATCAATGGCATTTCAAAAATGGTATTGATCACACCAGGATGCCAGACACTGGATGTACCAGTTAAAAAAAACAAAGGTAAAATGTTTTTTTTTTACAAACACCAACTGGGTGTGTAGACATGTGTCTTTTTGATCAATTGTCTATAAACATACTTTCTGTAGATTATTTTGTACACTTTTATAACAATTAATAGTATAATAATTAATAGTAGTATCTATCAAGTCCAACTAAACATTGACATTGGCTGCACGGATGCACCTGAAATTTAGCAGATAATTTGTTTTCAACAATTGAGATCATTGCAATTTCTTGTTGCGTGTGCTGTGAAATGTAAATGAAGAAAAATCATGCGCTTTCGCCTTTATCCCTGTTCACAATCATTTAAATAATGAGTTCATCACTTTAAACATCAGGACTTTGTAACTTTTGTTTTTTAAACAAGTAAAGTTATTGCAATTATTTATTTATTTTTGTGGCTGTGTTGATTTAAATGAAGAAATTAAGAAAAACATTTATCTGCATTCCAATACAATCATTTAAATATTGTGTTAAGAAAAGAAATCATAATGTATTATTGGGTGCATCTGAATTATGTAATGGCGAACCTAAATGAAAAAGTTAGGTGCACCAGTGCAACCAGTGTGAAATGTAAGCGTGGATCCCTTTATTGACATTAATAACCAGATTCACTGACTTTCAGCTTGGGTTGTTTTATGGTTTGGAGAGAAAGAGAGAAATGAAAGATGATATTTTCTAGTATCACAAATGCAAAAGAGTTATCAGGCACAAAGTTGTCATGAGAAGCAACCGAGCTACCACACACTCAAAAAAGAATGATCAGGCTTCAAGTCCTGAAGTTGTCTGAAATGTGTTGTCCGAAGACCAGACTAAGGTGGATAAAGCCTGAACTATCTGACCAAAGGGAGTGCAAATAAGCAGCCTGGGACTAGGATTCCTGAGGATCCTGGACAAAGTGAAAGATTAGCCAGGGTTTGTGGCAACACAAAGGCATTCTCACCTACTAATCCTTTCAATCTCTATCACTCAGATCCTGATAAAGTAACTGTCTGGGACATTGTCAGGTGTTAACAGCTGTGACCTGATATGTTGTTAATAAGTCTCAGGACATAATGTCTTTGGCTGACGGGAGGCACTGACCAGGTCTAAAAAAAGCAGTCAATCAGTGCAATCGGAAACAGTAAACAGCATTAAAAGTTTTCAAAAACATGCTTGGTTTGGCACTTTGCTTATTTTCTGGCGGCATTATTCAAGCAAAACCTGGAGGGAATGGAATACTAATGACAAGCATCAACTCTGTCCAGCAAACAGAGCCAGAGCTGGAAGCCACTAGTTGGAATGACGATTCAGTCTGAGGGAATAAGCCCACGCTCTGGTTTCCCGGTGGCTCCTGTGTGAAAACCAGGCGAGTGGATGTGGTCGGACCAAAATGGTGTCTGGTGGGCAGCGAGAGCCTGGCTGGTGTTAAACCATTGTGTTGACTACGATTTCCTGTTTACGGGCGTCTGTATTTTTAGACTGTTTGTTTTTGAGGCTCAAGCTGTGTCCCACTTCTTTGCTTTATTTTGTTGTATAAGTCCACGGACACCACAGCACAGGACAGACAGCTAGACACTGAGGCAGACATGAACATAGATCATAATGGCAATTTAGGGAACAAACAAGTCTTCTTTGCATTCTTGGTTTGTAATTTGACCGCGCAGAGGAGGGAAAGATTTCAGAATATGAAACTGTCTTATGACAGCAAATCATCCATTTGGCCTTTGACATTGGCATTCTCAGGAAAACGTACACTACATGACCTTTATAAACCATGTGTAACCTTTACTCCAAGCAAGCTTGTCACCCTCTGAGTCCTAATTTTCTGGCCCCGGCTGTTAAGAGAGTGACGGTTTTGGGTCATTCTGCTGCCAAGTCACTCAGCAAAACTATGCAGACGTCTCACTCCTCTATACCAGCCCGGACAGTCCTTTCTGGGCCAACCTCGTGTGGGAGTGAGGCCATAAGCTTTCTGCGTGTGTGTGCATTTCATACTCAAAGCGACCGACGTTTAAGGAGGTCAGATTTCAAAGAAGTCTTATAGAGAATGGAGCACCAAGCCAAGCCAAGTCAAGCCGCAACGTCGAACCTCAGACCGGGCTGCAGCACTTTACAATTGTCAAGCTCACTTTTAGCAGAGAACTCTTTCAGTCCGACCAAACCAGAGAGAGCAACAGTTGAGAGACTGAGGGAGAGTTAGACAATTACCTTCCTGCAAGGACAGGAGGGATTAGCTGAGTTATCACTTCACGGTGTCATGGAGTGGGAATTAGGCAGCCAGACAACCTGCTAGGCGCTCAGCCGAACCCGGTGGAATGGACGGTTAACGCTGAGCCTCAAGCCTCACCGCGCATTTCACTGCAAGGTGTGCCTGCAGGTAAGCGAGCATGGCCGACTATAAGGGGAAAGACAGGGCCCTGTACCTCCCATGTGTCCCCTCTGTAAGCCTCACCTCTAGAGGAATGGTGCTCAGAGTGTTTTGGAAACTGGAGAGAGCGCAGCAGCATGGTGCCTAAGTTGAGGCAGCATGAAAACTTTTCGGCCTCAGACTTCTGCATTCCTGGTGTAGCGAGGACACCTAACCGCACGGTAACGAAGCCTTCGACGCCGCGTTGTGTTTTCATTCTGACTCCGGCCCGACTTGAGCGCGCTGCCATTTCAGGTGCTCAAAGAAAGCACACTGTTCCCCCTTCCCCCTCCTCTCTGCACTGACTTCCCGGGGTCCACCATGTTTGCATCAGTATGCGTGTACACAGTGTGCCCGGACCGGTCTCCTGGCAGCCTGACGCCTCCAGCTTTATCTGCATCACAAGCTGACTTTAAAGAAATATGTGACCTGTCAGCATGACTCTGGCCTGCGTTTCTACACTGCACATGCACACTTTGATATACTCCGAGAGAGTGAGACAGCAAGTTCAGCGGGCCAACAGGAAAAAGGAGAAGGGGGAAGGAGGCGAATTATAAATTGAGTTATATCTTTGGAAGCAGCAGCTCTCTGGATACACACTGTACAACAATAAACACCTTCTATTCTTGGTCTCTACTGTCCAAGTGTGCCCGATTTCAAATAGAACTCTGTGTGACAGGTCGTTAGAAGCCTACCAGTATGTACCGGCCCTGGGGACAGACAGACAGGCCTTAGAGGAGTACAAGGTTATGTAAATACCCCCATGGAGTGTCACAACTGTCCCATCCACCCATCCTCAAAGGCATCACATAGGCCAGCCGCACAATGACGGACAAATGCCAAGGCAAACAGGGCAGTTTATTCTAATGATCCGGGGGCAAACCCACCCCACAGTGTGACTCCGAGCACATGTTCTGCCCTGAGCACCGGTGTTCTGCTCAGGAACACAACTGAGTGAACTTTACTGGATGTTCAAATAAGACAGAGATCCTGATTCACAGGTAGTAAAAGCCGAGTCTGAAAGATGAGAGTGGGTTTGTTTTGTTCCACACTTGATGCCATCGTCTAAATCACCCACAACACTGAATCCTGACCCCAACTCTCTCCATCAGAACTACGCCAAACGATAACTCTTATATCAATCGCCAGCTACTTTGATAATTGTTTAATCCTCCTCTATCACAGTAAACTGAATATCTCTGGGTCCTGGAGAGAACAGGACATTTGAAGACATCTTCTTTGGTTTTGGGAACCAAATATCAACATTTTTTCCACATTTTCTGACATTTTATAGCCCACAATAAGAATAATCAGATAGTTAACAGACAAATGAAATAATGGTGAGAGACAGCCCTACTTTCCATTAGGTGTTCCAAATAACTTCTTGTGAGTAATGTATTAAAGCACAATTAATGACTTTCTAATTAGTATTTTGCTTTTTTTTAAGGATACACAATACATACCAGGCAGCCATAAGAAGCACCAATTCTCAATTACTGGTCTAGTTTGCAAAAAAATCAATATCACGTATCCCTAACATTTTTCATAAATGGGTGTAGTGTGTACACGCACAGTGTAGAATATGTTTGCATCACTGACCTGGACAATGTCTAGCACCATTCCCGCTGCCACTGTCCCGAACCCGGCCAGCAGGAAGGGGAAGACCACCTGCAGGCCAATGGAGAAGGAGGTCTCCTTGAGGGGCGCTGATGGTTCTGGGCTCTGGTTGGTGCTGGTGTCGTCACTCTCGTTGCTCTGGCTCGCGTTCTCCAGGAGAGCGTCCTCCTCCCGCTGACCTTTGGCGTTGGCCCGGCAGTCCATCGCCACCACGATTTCCGACCTCTCTTCATCCTCCCCGGTCTCGCCGGGCCTCTCCGTGAAGGCTGTGACCTCTGTGAGCTCAAACTCGCCCCCGGTCCCTGGAGGCACCTCCTCGGGGCCCTTGGTGAGGATCACCGGGGGGACGGAGCAGTTGGAGTTGAGGAAGGCCGGGGTCAGGGGACCTCCCTCCTTCTTCACCTCAATGGCCCCGGAGGACATGTCGATGTCGGGGAGTTTGTCTTGTTCTTTCGACCAAAGTACCATGCGGAAGCCTTTGGAAGACAGTGGGCTTGACGAGAAAAGATCAGGTTGCCTTGGCCTAACAGTTTTGGGGAACTCAGAATGGAATTAGCCACCTGATCTGGCTTTAAACCTGATCAGTCCAATTGATTTATCCCATTAAAGAGGCTTACAGGGAGTTGGGGTCGCTATTAAAGACCAGGAGAAAACTGCTCTGTAGGAGAAAACCTGCAGCAAGGCACATGCAGCCGTGCGTCTGCAGAGCCCGTGTTCCTGTCGGTGCTTCGGGAGCAGAACCAGTATGTTCTCCATTCACTGCAAGGTGCTCAGGGTGGGCCGGCAAAAAAAAGAAGAAAGCATACTAGTGCAAAACAGAAGAGAAGGGAAAACAAGAGGCTCGGGGACTCACCACAGAAATCCCCTGCAGTCACTCGTAAAACTGTCCCTTAAAGTTCAGTGTGAGCTCAAAGGAATTATCAGAGGTCTGAAGTGGCCAGATCGCAGCACAGAGTGGTCCTGCTCTCAGTCCACTGATCACGTGAAACTGGTCGGCGTACCGGGCCGAGAATGTCTCACCTTACACCACGTGGCTGCCGGCAGGAGATATTTAAAGGTCTGCAGAGCGAGGATTGAATTACCGGCTGCAGAGAAGTACCTCCAAGCAGAGCGGACAGTCACCTGGGAAAAGAACAGATTCACTGATTTTACATTCAGCCGGACATGTAAACATTCTCCAGCCCCCAGTTTGTGTCCAAATATGAGAAGCTGGTAGACCGAGGCTGTTTCCACATCATACATGTACAGTGTTGTTCAGGATTTCACTTCTGGAGATGCTTTTTTTTTTTTTTTTACGAGGTATTGTAGATATGAGACATTTCTATTGTTAATATTACAACACCACAATCGTAGATGCAAGTAGGTAAAGTATGTGAATGTTAGTGGAACATTAAGACTATAGAAATATCACCACAGTAGCACCTTAACCACAGACTACCATACATACAATACAGGTTCTGCCAGAATATTGATGTTAATATTCAATGGAGGATAAAAACTAGTTAAGCCTTCCTACTTAAGTTTGAGTGTCACAATGCTCTCCCATTACTGGTCCATATGTGAGTCCAGCAGGCACGCCTCCCTGTCCCTGCACTGGCAGTATGGCAGAAGTAACAGTGGGTTTAAAAACAGTTTCATCCAGCGCCAAATTTCCTCCCGGAGGCTAAAAATATTCCAGCATTACCAGAGGTGCTGCGTACATCCTCTGGAACCCAGTGTCACCCCAGCCTCAGCTGCGCCTCGAGGCAGAGACAGCGTTTCCTGTCACACCTTTCAAAGTAAATGCCCCCCCTCCTCCACCAACCCACAACCCGAACAGGAGAAGAGCAGACGTTAAATCCAGGCTGAGGACCTTTCCGAAACTGAAGCAGCTTCAAAGCTTTGAACCGCACCGTGACTTCTATTCTTTAGTTTTGTCTCTTTTAAAACCTATTGTATTTCAGCTTAATTTCCTATTCCTTAACTTCATCAACATATATTTCTTAACTTCTTTCAATGCTTGTTTTTCTTGAGGTCTTCCTACTTGGTATTAATGTATTTCAAATGCAATTTGTGACGTCTTTTAGTGTCGTTTTTATGCCCCTTTAAAGCACTTTGAGTCCCCCTGTGTCCGAATTGTGCTGTAAAAATAAACTTGCCTTGAGGAGAACTTCTCTCTCGAACTCAAAGTAACAACAGAAAGCGTAAAAGGCTCATCTAAACATGCAACACGTCAGAATTCTAGTTGCAGAGATGTCTACTGAAGTTTGGGACACTGACCGGCTTACCCTGTACCCGTCCCGGTCCAAAGCTCCTCGTGCCAGCTCGTTCCCAGACTCCGAACGCTAACTGCACGGCTAACTGAGCTAACCTGCTAACGGCAGCTGCAGTCAGCGGCTACTCTGGCGAAATGCTGCCAACCATTTGCTTTTGAGTCGCCCTGCAACCCTTCACAGGATGAGCAGTTACGGATTAATGGTTTCATTTATGAATCTGACACGTGGCCGATTCTTACATATTGCACCCTGAAGTCAATTTCTTTACTAATTTTAGTAGCCTGATGAAAAAGCCCAACAATAGACACCTCGTTACATTTAGAGAGCCATTTTTAACCACAAAGCAGCAGAAGTGTCAAAGGAAGGAAAACGTTTCGCCTTGTTGTGGAAACACATGTGGGAAAATATTATTTTAACGGCCCAGAGAGAGACGGCGGGGAGTCCAGCACGTGTCTTCCCTTGTTTTCATTCATAAGCTACAGAAGAGAAAAACACGGCAGATCACCACCAAACCCATGAGTCGGCCACGGTTTGGAGATGAAGGCAGCAACCACGGACAAAATAAGTTGACAGGGGCCTTTTTTTTTTTTGTTGAGATTTTAATAAGCCTCGACGGTCTCCGGCGCGGTCTACGTGGTGATCACAGTGACGAGATCAGATTGAGCATCAGTTTATCCACAGTGTGAGAAGTCTCACCTGACAGCACGCAGCAGCTGACAGGGGGACGACACCACGCAACATGTCCAAAAACTTAACACTGTAGCCCACCTAACCAAACAGATAAACACTTTTATTTTGAAGGCCGGCCCGTTCGCTTCCAGCGTGGCTGCCGCGGACTTGACGCAGCTTTCCTCCGCCTGCATGTTGCGACATCCGCACACAGACTTTGGCTTTCCCCGCTGAAACAATCCTCTGTTTAGTAGTCAGGACCAATACCACCCGAACCCAACATGGCAAAGGCGTAAATTAGTGCTCCCCTGGTCAGGACTGAATAGACTAGCCCTCCTTTTCTATTCTGCTGCTCACTTAAACAAGGGCAGAGGGCTGTGTGTGTTCCAGCGCCGGGCTGGAGCCCCATGTCACTGCCACTATCACCACGAGTGTTTAACTCCTCAACATGAATGCAAAGGAGCATCAATTGTTTCCCATTCTCTATCACCACCGTGCACGAACACCTAGGGTAGAAGCTGGCTTTTTCTTTCTTTCTTTCTCTCTTTCTTCTTCTTTTTTTTTTTTTTTTTTTTTTTTGCAGCTCTAGTCGCCAAGTGGCACATTCCGTTAGAGAAAGGCGCTGCGTGACTCTCAGCCGGTCGCCCCTTCTGTTGTTTTTTTCTTTTCTTTTTTTATGAAATAGAGGCTAAAGTGTCCGGCAGGTAGTCGAAGATAAAAAGCTCCGCGGCGGTGGTTACCTTTTTTTTCAGCGTGAGCGGTCCGGAGAGCAGAAGCGGACAGAGCCGGGTGATGAGCAGCGACGGCGCAAGGCTCGGATCAATCCTCCTCCACCTCTTGGTAACGCGCTCAGGCTGAGGCGTGGACGCCGGTGCGCACGCCTTATGTACGGTACCGGCTCCGCACAGCTGCCTTAATGGTTAATGGAGGTTAATGGTTAAACCCTCCCTCCCGCGCGGTTCAGGCTGTGTCCCAGTCTCTCCCTGCCCCGTCACATTGCACCCGTCCAGTGGCCCCCGCCGCCCGGCTGCTTGGATGCGCATCTATAATACACCCGTCCGGTGCAGGGGGCCAGGAAGCCACAAGGCGGGCCCTC
>OMLP01038017.1:0-11589 GCA_900302685.1 Spondyliosoma cantharus | reverse complement strand
TCACTCTCAACAGCTCATATACAAACTCTCATATATCGCCGTTTACCTGACGACAGAAAGAGAACAGATTTTCAAAAAAAGGTAGCGTCTATGCACTTAATCACCTTTTATGTGCATGTATGTATGTATGTATGTATGTGCAAGTTCTCTCTGGTGTGTGTTGTGTGTGTGTGTGTGTGTGAGTGGTTGAGCACATGTGTGTTTATCATGATGCCTCACCTCAGCTCTCCCACAGCTTCCCGGCAACTTCCCGAGGATGAAAGCGAGTGAAACCCCAGACTAGCGGGGCTCCACAGCCAATTAGGATTGTTTATTTAGCCAGCCACGGCCGCCTAGCAGAACAGGAGCACACAGCCAGCCACACAGCCCAGCTCTCTCCCTCTCTCTCACTCTCTCTCTCTCTTTTTCCACTCCTTTAAACTCCTCTGGCTCCATCGGCCCTCTACCGGCTTCTCGCCAGCCTTTGCCCACTTTCTCCAATTTTTTTTTTTTTTTTTTTTTTTTTTTTACTACCCTTCAGTCAGATGCAACCTTTTCCAGGATGTTCCAGAAGTCCTAAGCTGATAATCAATAGGTCGGAAATGGTTTGGGTTTGTTTAGTCAGTGGTTTTTCTTTGTTTGTTTAGGGATGCAATTGCTGCTACTAGCATTAGTGGCCATAATCAGCCCCCTCACTCAGCATTTAAAGTGCAGACATACTCCACGTGCACACATAGACTCTTTTCTCTCCGGCTCTTTGATATCCGTCCCTCTGGTAACATAATCGTCTAGTTGTGGTAAGGCCTGTCATACATTGTTGAATATCCAAGCAGTCCAGCGTCTGCGTTTATCCAATCTCCCATTGTTGGACTGAGATCATGACAGTGTTGTGGTTTCTATGCTGATTTCTGACCAGTATAAATCCTACAGCCTTTTGTCTAGCAAAATACTGACGCGGTGAGTTATCGCCGTACAGGGGTTCTCACGCATTTGGGCGATGACCAATGCGGGACTTATTTATTGGAAAGAAACAAAACAAATTCCGCACATCCCGCATTGGGCACCAGGTCTCCTGTGTCCCTTCACACCAGCCATCCCATCCCATCCCATCCCATCCCATCCCAAGTTTTTCCTGCTTGAGTTCACATTCATGTGGGAGTCAAAGGGGGAGAGCAGCCATCACCCAGCATCCTCTCCCTCATCCATCACCATGATTCGGTGCTCCACATCTTCTCCCCTTTCCTTCTTCTCCCTCTCCAACTAACCCCACCCCCGTCCTTCTCTTTCTCCAACCTCCTGCTCTTTTTTTTTCCCCCAGTCTTCTCATCAGCGCAAACTTCCCATGATGGATTGGCTCGCTGACTGATGCCTAGAGGGGGGATTTAATGTTGTGTGTTCATCGGGGTGTGTGTGTTGAACGGTGTTGGACAGAGGAGAGAGAGAGCCGGAGTGGGGAAGCAACACGATATCCAGCTAAGATACGTTTAGCTTGCGTGGGATGGCTTCGCGGGGCAAAGATAAGTCTTTATCGAGTTAACCACTCTGATCACACCTCGTACATTCTTAAACACACACGGTGATTGTGATTGAGGCTGAGAGGTGTTTGCTCTGGAAAAAAATCAGCTGGATGAGTCCTCTCCAACGACCAAGATACACAACACACACACAAAGCAACACACGCATGTATGCATGCATGCATAAGCGCACGGGGCGCCTGGGGCTTGTGCTTCCAGGAGAGTGGAAAATGTAAAAGGATCTTTGTGCACCTCTGCACACGCCTGCCGTGCTAGGGCTCCGGGGGGAAGTACCTGTTTACTCCGACACACACTCAGTAACCCAATCAGTGTGTCGGACAGGCAGTGAAGGGCCAAATGGGCAACAGGCCAACCTGACAGAGTTCACCCCGAGGTCACCGAGCAGACAAACAAAAAACCCCTCCAGGTAAGAGCAGGCAAAACAGGACAAAAAGCATCCTAGTGAGTCATGTTTATTGCATGTGAATGGCTTTTTGTGGTTACAGAGCTGCCGGTGCTGATGAGCAAGAGCGCAGAATTGACACACAAAGTTTGAGTGAGTGAGTTTACTCATAGAGCGGCTCAGCGCAGGAATAAAGGTCTGTTCACTGACTCGTTCCACATGGGTGCCTGTGGTCTGGGCCTGTCGTGACCACATTGCATGTGTGTGTGTGTGTGTGTGTGTGTGTGTGTGTGTGTGTCCACTAACCCTTGCTCCACCATCACTTAACAACGTGGGCATGACTATGGAGAGCCAAAGATCATGGAAACCAACAGCTTGAATGACATCATTTTACAAGACCTGACAGCACTTTGATGAGTAAACCTGGGTGGCTGAGAATTAGTGAAACACAGCATTGACTAATTTGTTAGCATTCCCTGTGAACAAACGCTCGAAACTCTTTAGTAGTTTTAGTTTTAATTTTGATATTCTTAACATTTTTTTTAGGGGTTTATGTGGTTATGTAGTTTTTGGCACAGGTGCTATTTTTGACAAACCTTTTTTCAATAATTGTTTATGTTTATGTCAAAATGTGAAATGCAATGTAAAGGAGACCTATTATGCTTTGCACAGCTGCTCTGTTGCTGTTAGTGGTGCCGGCTCAGGTATGTGTATCAATGTGTCATCAATCAATGTGTATGTGTCTATCAATCAGAGCAGACTTTGTACTGAGGAGGCGGTTCTTAAAGAGACTGAAGAGTTGTTGTTTTTTCAAGAACTGATGCATATAAACCTGTTTTAACATTAACCAAAAATTATGAACCTGAAAATGTTCATACTATGTCTTCTTTAAAGTTTTCTCTGTGGAACAATGACATTTTGAACAATTTTTTACCTGGTTCTAGATGACAAATGTCAGATTAACGTTTTGAAAAAACCTGAATCATTTGAATTTGAATTAAAAGGGCTCACACAACTGCTATTTGTGACAAAAATAATATTAAATAGAAGTTTTCGTCATACATCGTGGTAGGAACTTCAGGCAAAATTTGTGTGTGATAGATATGTTCAGAGAAGTTGAGTTATAATAGTGGATTTTAATTTATAAATGATTCCAACTGACCGACAACTCGAGCAAAAGTCTGTAAAATAATAACATTGAATATCTTATAATATTTTAGTAGCAAATACTTAACTGCAGACCAGTTTTTGTCATACTTAATGCATTTACCAACTAAATAAAAGGATCCAAGACTTTTTGAGGGGTAAAAAATTTGGTGCGAGTGAAATCCCAGCGCTAGTTCTGAACTCTTTTTTTGGTCATCAGCAATCTAGTATTTCCCTTTGTGTCAGAGTGGTCACAGGTCAGAGTGAGCCAGAGAGAAAAATGTATTTTAGACTGGAAAAACTACACAAAAATAGACCAGCTAATGGAAATTTAATGGTTTCCACTGAGTTGTCGTGACCTCTGTGGCGAAACACTGGCTCACATTAAAGGGCAGCTCACGCAAAAAAAAAAAAAAAGATAAAAGTCATCTTTCCATCAGCGGCACATCCAGCGTGGTAAGGCCTCGTCTCTCTGTTCTCCGGAGTTGGATGGATAGATAATATATATGGTCATGCACAATCAATCTCCCCGAGTCGGCCCCATGTGGAAACACCTTTGGAGAAACCGCTGTCTGGACTGCGTTCGGTACATCGCAGCCTCTCTCTCAAGTCTCCCTGACTTACTGTCAAGTTGGCAGAGACCGTTTGCTGGCCTGCAGACTGGCAGGGCCTATTGTTTTCATTTCCCTTCCATTAAACACCGCCTTGGGAGAAAAAAGAGAGAGGGAAAGTGGGAGAGGGGGGGAGTGAAGAGGAGGAGGTGGGGAACCATCTTGGGAGGATCTGTTGCTACTAGACAGTGTGTTTATCATAACAGCTGCTGTCCACAGGGGAAACTTGGCAGGCTGCATCAAAGGCTCATTCACAGCCCACCTCTGCCATCTGAAACACACACACACACACACACACACACACACACACACACACACACACACACACACACACACACACTCAGAGAAAGACGTGCTATCCTCTCATTCAACGCGAAAAAAGATATTACAAGGAAAAAAGTGCTATAAAAGGGCTAATTCTCAGGTTAAAGGAAGTTATGTTCCAGCCTTTATTACCTAAATCGTTAGCTCTCGGCAGTGAGGTCTGTTTTTACGATTGTTCTGGCTTTTGTGTAAATGAATTAAAGTTCCATTTGAGTGGCGCCCCTTGTATATGCCAACACATTCTTCAGATTGAGAGCCGCGCTGGCCTCGCTTCAACACATTTCTCTCACAGACTCTTGTTAATAGGGAGCAGTCCTTAACAATCCCTCCCCCTCAAGACAGAGGGAGAAAGAGAGCCGGAGAGAGAGAGAGAGAGGGAGAGAGAGGGTAAGGGGAAGCCAACGCCAGTGTTTTTATACAGCAATTTTACCAGACTCCTCAAAGGCTCGGAGGATGAGGTTACAATTTATTTCCTTGTTAAGTCTCCCCACGCTCGCTGCCCGACCGCGTCGCTCTGCTGCCATCCTGAGGCCGGGAAAAAAAACCATCAACTGCTAACCATTCATAACAGTTCACAGTTACACAATGTGATGAAAGGAACGTTTTTAGGAATTTCCCGGTACAAATATCAGTGTGATTAGCTCAGTGCAGTTGGATAGCTCACGGATGATGTTGGATTGTGTTGCAACTCTTATAGCAAAACATGTAATAAAGGTTTTAATCCGCAGTTTTTACTCTACTATAGGTTGACCTTTTTCTTTAATTACAATTACTGATGGTTAGTAATGTCACCTTTTCGTTGCATATATTATTATGCACAGGTAGCATGTGTTTTGTTTTTGTGAAACTCAATACCAGTTATATTGTTTCACTCTTTCATTTTTCTCAACCTATACTCACTATATTGTCCTATTCTCCACAGTTGATGATACATGTATTTTATACATTTCTTCTGTATTTCCGTATTTTTATTGCTGGGTGAATCTTTATTGTGCTTATTTCTTTGTCAGACTTGCTGTCTTCAGCTAGGTACCTCTGAATTTCACTAAACATTGCACTGTGTATGATTGTTTATGACAACACATTCTAAATTGATTTGATTTAATATCCTCCAACAACTTATCTTAGCCATATCTCTACATGATATAGGTAAGATTATGAGAGAAGGAGCATCGTCTTCTCCCTGCAATGTTTAGTGAAATGCAGAAAGATGCCAGAGAGAGTTGTTGTTACTGATAAAGCTCCTCTGCAAGCAGTTTTAAGGAAGTGAGCTCTGATCAGAATATTATGATGTAACATATAATATCTACATTTGCAAGGAATGAAACAAACACCTGAACAGCTTCCATGAAACATGTACTTTCAAAAGTCAAAATCATGCCTAAAAGGGTTTCTATAATTTTTGTTCTTTCTGTTCGTTCTCTACATCTGTGTCACATTTAATAAATCACGGGGCAGACAGCGTACAGCTGATAAGAACCGAATCTCAGGCCCCTTTGTCAGCGTCCAACATTAGGACAGAGAGGCTTCAGACAATCTTGTTTCATGAGATTAATGTTTTTGAACGTGGCTCCCGATAAATAAATTCTGCGAAATAAAATGAGCTCCACAGCAGTCAGAGGAACACGGCCATGGTGCAGGCTGCGGTCAGATGGCAGGATATGATGTAGTCCCCTTTTCACAGACACTATTTCGACTTGTCATCGCAGCAGAATCACAGGTGTTACTAATAACATTAAGATGCTTCAGTCCAACTCAGTCACAGTGGAAAATTGCACCCTTTATTTGGCCTCTCCTCTGCTAAAGAGGCAGGAAGCAACTCTTGTTTAGTTACACTAACTTTCACAAATTGGTTTTAGACACATAACGCCACTCAGTGTTTTTTCTGACGAAGGACATGCCTTGCAAATAGGCCTGTGCCATTCTTATGACAGGAATCAATATCACACACACACACACACACTACAGCTGTTGATGGTATATGCAGTCACCCACTATAGATAAATATGTATTACATAGTTTTCACTGTGTTGTAATCAATCTTTCATATGTGAGAGCACTTTTTGCCCCCAGTGAGCGCAAATTACACATCAGTTTTTTACAAATACACTCAACTGATGTGTCACGACAAGAAAGTGAAACATCATTTTGCTCCGTCGAAATTACTAAATAAAGCTCTACTGCCATGGAAACTGGAAACAAATCATTTCAACTTGACAGCCTGCAAATTGCAGAATTACACGAATGTTACAAACTCTCATCATCATTTTGTTTCCTATTGAATAAATACATCAATAAGAAGCAGCCCCAGTCACGGCCGTTGAAATATGAACAGTATAAAAACTGCTATTGGCACGCTGCAACTGTATGACATGTCATAATGACACCGAGTCACAGCAGCTGTTTCTGTCCCGTTGGTGTGTATCAGACACAATATACTCGCATGAAGGCCTCTGGGGAGTGTTATCCACATGAAACGTGTATGCACTGAGCTACTTCAGGAGACTGCCGATACAGAGAGTGGACACGCAGACATAGCTCTTTTCTCAGTCAGTCAAATTTGAGATGAGGTCAGCACTTTGTATCTGATGATGATTATGATGAAGGAGGAATATATCTTGGCATTTAAAGCATACAGTAATTTATGGTTTAATATCCACACTTATACAAAGGGTCTGCGTCGGGGGAATTTGATTGCACATTAAAGAAACTTCCAGAAGGGATTTTAGAGATATCTTCAAGTTTTGCCAGGAAGCGTATATCAATGACATGGAAGTCGTTTCCCAACTTCTCATAGCTAGATGATTTTTGCCAATGAATGGCTGCATTCCACTCGAAAAGATGTACTTAAAAAATGAATACCTTTCTGAGCTATGGACACCGTGCCAATGCCTGTACTAGATGTAATACACACATGTTATCAGAATTGATATGGCTTTCGTCATGTGAACGCCGCCTCTCATTATTTTGTATTTATTTATACATTCGAGTTGCATTGTTCTATCTATCATATCATATCTATCTACTACTAGTTCCTGTTTTAGTTTGTATTGGATATAGAGTTTGTGTGAGTTTACAGTCGGTGTGTATTTTGTGTGTCTTATCAAAGCAACATTATGTAGAAACTGGCATTTTGCACAATGTAGACTACCCCCCCCCCACACCAGCTTGTCAGGCATGTAGGTACTAATCACAAACAAATCTCATTATGTTAAAACTTCTATGTTGGAGTAAACGTATATAATGCTGTGATCCTATCCTATCGCTGAAGTCACATGCAGAAACAAGTGGTGGGCCAGAGTTGCGGAGACAGACACCATTCACCCTGTTACAAGACACTGTGCCATCAACATGATTTAAGAACTGTTATTTTAGGATAAAAAAGTGGCATAATGTTGCTCTAAATAAAAAAAATATATATAATATAATATATATATAATAAATAAAAATATTCACAAAAAAGGCTAATTTGGTCTGTCTGTCTGTCTGTCTGTCTGTCTGTCTGCCTGTCTGTCTCTCAGTTGTGTGCATTGCTGAAATCCTTCCCTCTGGATCTCTCCCTGCTGTCCCTGAGGCTGCCCAGCTGAAACAACACCGAGAGGAGGACACTTAAGAGCCCCGCTCTATCCTCTCTCGCACACTCACACAGCGCCGCCAGAATCCTAAGCCCTCCACTCATCTCCTGCCAAAACCTCTTCCTCGTGGCACGGAAGTGTCAGTTGTGTTTAACAGCTGCTGCGATGAATTAGCAGAGATTTTTCCAACTTTGCTGTGTCTCTTAACGCCTATGGTGCCCTTTGAAACAGGACGAAGAGATGGCCTGTTTGTTCACCTGACGCAAGATTGTGAACATTGGGCGTCTCACCTACAATGGAGTCGGTCACCATGGCAACAGTCGCGATGAAGCAAATGAGAGTGAGGGAGAGCAGGAGAGAGATTAACACAGGAGATTGATGTGTTAATGTATCATGTTTATCTGTGTGCATGTCATTTAACATGCAGGAACATGGAAAATAAATAATCAAGTAAAAGCCATACGCAAGAGCAAAGTTCTGAGAGTATTATTGTAATTTGCCTGCACTTGATGGTGATAATGGTCATTGCAGTATGTAACACACACACGCACACGCACACACACACACACACACACACACACACAGTAGAGAAGAGGGGCAGGGTGAGGTGGTGAGAGGGGAGGGAGGGTTGCTCTCCTCCAGACAGATGGAGGCAGTGATGCTGTTTCTGATGACTGGACCCCAGAGACGGGGCCAGTCGCTCTGCTGCCAGCAGGCTCATATTCTGGGCTTTTGTTCTCTGTAATCTGCTAACCTGTGGAGCGTCCGGGCAGATGAGCTACATTTAGAGGACTGTGAGCGAGAACACAGGCCTTCAGATGGGGTACCAACAAAGCCTCATTCATTAACCTGACTTGGAACCAAGGATTTGCAGCATTTTAACTGGATTTGACCGTGTGTGTGTGTGTGTATATGTGTCAGTGTATGTGTGTGTGATGGATATGTTGTTTTCGGCAGCAAATGTGGATTTTGTAATATCAACAGCAATGTAGGATTAAAGACTGGTGTTAGCAATAAGGTTGTCAGTCGTCAATACTCAAGGATTTAAGTATTTACACGAATGTCTCCCACAGTCTCAGAGTGTGCTGATGAATTATGAGCCTAGATGTTCCTCTGCATACTGTGATGCCAGTTACATTGTAGAAGGAAAATATTATTTTAATGTTTGCACACAAGAGGGCAGCAGAGAGCGAGTTCTGAACCTCAGGAGTAAAATCACCATATGCACAGTCTCGGTGCACACATGCATGAAGTGCATCAGTGCATCATCTCACAGATAAACTTTCTCCTCCACGTGGTGCATGTGCTTACCCCATCTGTAGCACACGCAAGACTAGTGGAGCATGCCCAGAACTACAGTGTCATTTCTAGTTCAGCTGTTAAAGTTCAAGCAACACTGGCCCTCTGGAGAGTTATGTGATCGGCAACATCACCATAATAATATTATTTCTGTGACTTTAAAATAATTTGATGAAGCTGCATCAGGACTTATTACAAAGACATAAATGGTGCGAAAAAATGAAATTTGGAATAAGTTCATAATGTGTTAAAACGGGTGGCTGTGGCTCAGGGGTAGAGCCAGCGTCTTGTTATCGGAAGGTAGCTGGTTTGATTGAAGTGTCCTTGGGCAAGATACTGAACCCCAAACTGCTCCTAACGTGCTGGTCGGCACCTTGCACGGCAGCGACTGCCATCAGTGTATGAATGTATGTATGAACTACTGTAAGTCGCTATGGACAAAAGCTTCTGCTAAATGAAAAATGAAATACAAAATAACCAAAAATATTTGTACTAATGGTTCATTGATTGCAAAATATGAAAATCTGTAAAGCAAAATGTTTTGATGAAAATTGAATATTAGATAGTATTGATGTTACTGACTGCCCGTTTGAGCTAATGGACCAAATTTTAAACACACCGATACTGGAATACAGCACTCATATGTGTACATGAGTGGATGGGTGGGTGCTTGTGTGCCTGTATCAGCAGCTGAGCTGTGGGTCGCTGGCAAAGGAAGGCTACAGCACGTCAAGTCACACATTCACTCCATGTGACCTGCCGCTGTCTGTAGGAGGCAGCCTGAGAGACACGAGAGAGTGCTCTGGGGTAGAAGCCAGACACACTGAGAGGTGTGTGAGAGTGCAGCGACATAATTATTTCATGGGACCTGTTGTGAGTGCTCTGCACCTTGAGGCAACAGGCCTTACAGAGATGCAGCCACCGGGGTGAAAAGGGATACGTTTCAGGTTACCATACGGGACAGAGAGAGAGAGAGAGAGAGAGGACAAACTAAATATACATTCAGCTTTCGCTCACACAAACAGATGTGTGTGCATAAACTTGCAGTGTTTTCATCCTCATGCATGGCTGCTGCTTTATGCCCGATTTGTTAAACCTCTAGCCCCCATCTGCAGCGAGAGACGTCCCCTAACAAGCTAACAAATATTTGTTCTGACAGCAGTCACGTTTTGCTGAATCACTCACGCGCCTCCTCCTGCAGCTGAAGGCCAGACGGGGGTTTTTATTTGGCAATGAGGGTGATGTGCGAGTCGGTGATGTCATTTCCTGTGACAAAGTGCCCATGACACCCCTGCAGGGATGAAAATGGTGACGATGGAGAGACGGGGTGATAAGTCACCCTGCTGTGCATATACAGGCACAGTGGCAGGCTGGCATCTGTGGCTCCTGTTACAGACACACTGGAGAGACACTCCTACATCATTTCTTAGTTATTATCACATTATGACATCCTCACTAAAACAACAATGATGCACGTGTCGTGTTTGCTACTGTCGACAGACAACAAACCCTCCCGTGCCAGTAGCCTCTGAACATCTATCTACCAGGGCCTTTAATCAATTTTCATCCTTCTACACTGCCAAAATTCAGAAAATTAGATCAGCGGTCAGTGCCACCGTACCAGGGACAGGGGGTGTGTTGTCCATGTGTCCACCTAGAACCGACTCTAATACGATGACACAATTTGATCCAATCAATGACAAAAACCTGCAAGACATGATACAGGATTTTAAAGGTCCCATATTATACTGTTTTTCATCAATTTCACACAGCTGCCAGAGGTCCAACAACACTGTATTCGATATGCATTGCCCCAAACCCATCCGTGGTTCTGAATTTCAGCTGTCTAAAAGTTGCTCAAGGGAGCTCTGCTGAGGTCTCCTGAGAGTAGGCTGTTTCTGTGCCAGCAACTTTAAATGCTAATGAGCTCCGTCCGCCTACTTGGAGAGCCTTGCCTGCTACGCGTCCCTCTCAGGAAGACGATGCCTCTCACGCTAGCGGTAGCATGTGCTAATGTTTGCGGTGGATGTATCGCTATGGCTCGCGGAGATGCTTTCGTTCAACCATACCAGTTTGACCCAGATTTGGACCCAGAAGGAGAGGCTCCTGAAGAAACACAGACTCTGCGGCTGCAGCAGGGCGTTTCAGAAGGGTTAGTGTGTCTGAATAATGTTAGTTTGTTCGTATGTGTTGTTACAGTTATTACCATGTAGCTAATGGCTAACAGCTAGTGAAAGCTGTATTCGTCTCCATCACAGTCTCCAAACTCTTGGACACTGTTCGCATCATCTCTGTCTCCAGTCTGCACATGTTTCCAGACTTTTTACTGTGACAACCAAGCTCCATCGTAATATTATTAACATTAAACTCGCTTCAAACGCCATTGCATAGCAGACCGAAGCGGAGCTAACTAGTTAGCTAATTTCCAGCTGACTTCACCATACTCGTAGGCAACTGTAAGTAAAATCAAACCGCGGCGACACTTACCTGTGGCTTGGGTGTAGTTGCTGGGTCCCGTATGGTTGGGACTGATCCTTTTATGAGGATCAGTGTCGAGGCAAAGCCAGCTTTGTACTGACCCTCGTTACTGAAGCAGTCCGATGTGAAGTGGTTAGCACACACACACACACAAACTTACACGAACCATAGCCGGCATGTTGTCTTTAAAAAATTAAATGCAACCACTGTCTCTTCTGTTGTTCTGTAGCTGGGACAGAATATAGGCAGATTTTTACAAC
>OMLP01037998.1:0-11152 GCA_900302685.1 Spondyliosoma cantharus | reverse complement strand
GAATGAGCCGAGACAGTCAAGAGCAGCCTGACAACATATCATGTCAGCGCGTAATGTGTACAACACTGAAAAACACTCTCAGGATCCCATTTATTTGGCAGAAGAGCAACAACAGACATCACAGCGCGTCCAGAGAAGTTGTGACGTGCGTCTATACATATAATTATATTGAGCATTTTTCATTTAATGGCCAATTTAAGCCCCTGATGTACTTTGACATCCGTCCTATGATACTTATTGGGCATCCTGTGGTAATTACATCTCAGTAGAGTCTTGACATATGCTGTGACAGAAGAGGAGAGGAGAGGAGAGAAGAGGTCTGGCAGGTAGAATAGCTTTAGGATTGCACTGAAGATACATCTGACACCTTAAATGCACACTTACACATAAAAGCCTGTTTTGATCCACTGAAAAGGTGCCAGTTGGAGGAGAAGGAGGGGACTTCATCTTAGAACAAAAGACTGAAAAATAAGAATGATGATGGAAATGTACAACTGTACGACTGTATTCACATGGAGCTTACAGCCTGGAGATGGATGTGATGCGTAGCAGAGTAGACGGCACCAAAATCGTTGATAGAAATACAGTTACGTGAGGAAAAACAATAAGATGGAGGCAGAACTTAATCGGAGCGACACGAGAGCTGCCATCTTCCCGTTATGCCAATATTCAGAAGGTTGAGAGAAAGAGGGTAGAGTAATTGATGGTGGCGTATTGACTTCATCGACACGCAGAGTCAACATTGCTGCTCATAAGGATCACTAATGTCTCTGTTGTGAAAACAACAACATTATTATTATTGATTGGGTTCATGAAAAGTCATTAGCTCTGTGTGTTAATTAGTAACATTTCAATGGACAATATGAATTCAAAAATTTAAAACAGAAAAGCAATTCTTCTGGATTGAAACAAACTTTTTCTTCTGTGTTGTCTGTGAATTCTGAAGGCTTCGGGAGCACAAGGTGAGGAGGCAAACACATCAAAAAGGAACAGGTAGATGTTAGAGAAGGTAAAAAAAAAAAAGAAAAAAAAGAGAACAATGAAATGTGAGATGTTCCTCCGGAAAATAACATAAAAAAAATTTGCAACCCAATCTCCAGAATGAAGGTTGTGTTGATGTGTTGAAAAGCTAAATTTCTTAATTTTTTTCTGCTGTGACAGGTACACAAACAAATTGGTATGATAGGAAAAGATTGTGCTTGGGTTTTTTTTCGATTTTGCCACACACAAAGCTGGTGAAGAAAAAGTGTCAAAAAAACTCTAACATTTTCGTTGCCACAAAGACGGCTGGATAATGTCAAGATGTCTCCCTAAAAAAATATCCAGTGCTTTTTGGCCATATAAATGTTGGAAATCTGCCAACAGTCTCGTAATTAAATGTATTTTTTGGGGGGCTTTTAGTGTTAAGAGCTATCTGGTTCTATTATGCTTGAGAGTATGCTCTCTCGATTACTCCAGAACTCAGCAAGTGTACTTTTGATTTTGGGGACGAGAGTGATGTTAAAAGTACAGTAGTTCCCAAATCATTTCCTAATATGTTGTTATACCATTTCAGTGTCCATGCGATGACCATGAACATATGGATAAACAATTGCATTGGCTTGGAAAAAAAGTATGCCGTTAGCTCTGAGTTTATGTGCTTTCCGAACAATACAGGCAGCACACAATGCAAACTGAGTATGAGAACGCAAATATGCTGCTGATGGTATTGCGGCACACCGCTGTGCCTGCGGGTCGCCACCTGTCTGGATGTAGGAGGGCATTAATGATGTTTATATCAGCATCGTTATCATTACCATCCTCCTCTCTTTTCTCTGAGAAACCTTTTCAGAATCAACAATAATAAGAGACATTGTGAAGTTCAACTCTCTGCAGAAGTAAATATAATCAGTGGCCCACGACATCACTCCCTGTTTCTTCACCTGCTTTGTCTGCCACACAATCACCACAACTGTCTGATGGGAAAACGGTAATTATTCATCACCTGTGAGCAGAGCATTTACTTTTCTTTTATCAATGAATGATTCATCCTTTGCTTATTATGTTCAAACTTCATAACTGTCTCAGGAAAGGTTACACACATGCTCTAAGTAGTGCATTTGTGTCAATCATTTTCAAAATGGTGCAAATGTTGGACGACTTCTAGCTGTGATGAAAAAGCGGCACAGGGCTGATAACAGGGATGAACGCTGGATACAACTTTTCAACCCCGAAGCCACTCCTAATCAGAAAAACAACCGTATAAGTCGACTGTCAAGGCAGCTTATTTCTACCCTTATTTATGTTTCTTGTGAGGTGGCGACCACTAGTGGCTATCTACATCAGGAAGAGGATGGGTGGTCACTTGGGTTAAACAAGTGTAGGACTTTTACCAAAGAGATGCAGCCCAGTCACCAGGATAAAACATTGGCAGTTAACACATGTGCATACCACTGATATCTTCCCATTTGTACTTGTCATGGGTTTTGACATGGGTTACTTATGTCAACATATTGGTGGTTTGCAGATGCATACATGAGTAACATTTATTCAGGCAATTAGGTCCAGTGTGAAACCAAAAATTAATGTGTTAGTTATTTTAGCTTACACGGTTACATACATAACTTAAATTACATTAATAACTTAAGCATGTTCGCTTTTGACCCAAACCATGTTTTCCTAAACCTAACCAAGCCATGGCATGCTGCAGTGTAAAAAAAAGAAAAGAAAAGCACTGTACTCTACGTTTGACCCAAGAAAATATGTCACCCAAAATCACCCAAAATCTTAAAAGATTGAGCTGCAGATACAGTAAAAATTGTGTCTTTGTTAACAGAACAGAGCACAGTGCCATAAAATGAAAAAGGCAGCTCAAAGAGTACATGATGGAAATGAGAAGCATACTTTTCCTGTCGCCTTAAATAGAAAAAAAGCTATTGATGTCACCTCATACCACAGAAATGTCACTGCCTACTCCCAGAGCACCAAGTGCACAGGGTGCAATGTGACATTTTCTCATCGGGGCTGTCATATTAAATATCTACGAGTTGAATTATCTCACGCGTAATTCTTCACGTAATCAGTGTAAATACTCAGCCTTCTACCATCTATAGCCCTCAGCAATTAAAGCTGACATAGAGATCACACCTTTGTGGCGGAGGTGTTGGAGCTATACAGTCTAGAACATAGATCACATCTTTTTAATAATTCATCTGATGAATAATGGAATATGCATAATCACTTAATAAAGTAGATATTCACGAGCTCAATTCGCTTCTGTCTTTTTCTGCATGCCACCTGACAGTGAGATGTGTTTTCTTATATCGCGGCACCATGTACAGGTATCAAAGCTGGATCATAGAAAAGAAGCTCCTAGTGAGCGCTCGATGACTGGATAATACCTGCTTTTCCCCTCCACCTCGTAGCCGAACTAATGCACAAACACAGGCAGCGTGTACCCACTGTAAGCCTCTCTCCCTTTCTTTAAATCTGGTTTGACAATATATAGATCATCTTCCACGATATGCAAATGCGCTACGTGTAGGAGGATTCACTTTGTGAGATTATTGAAATATTTCATGGTCGGCTGGTTTGGTTCACTGCACATGTAAGCGGCTGAAAATCACCACATTTAAATGCAGGTTTCAAGGGAGTATGAGGCAGAATGATGATGGGCATATTTCTGAAAAAAAACAAAAAAACAAAAAAACATTGATGTGATGGAAGCCAGATGACTGTAGTTGTAATAATGCAAAATGTGTCTCTCTCCACAGTCTGTAAATTAGTCTTCAAAGCTAAAATGTCCGAGTCAGTAATTTATTTCATTACAGAGACAGTCAAAGATATTTAACCTGTGAATCATTAACAGCACTGCTACACGATTCAAAGATGTTTTTGAAACAGTTACGAGCGATGTTTCTTTTTCTCAAGTACGCGAAGGAAAAACCGAAACCATAAATCAAATATCCTACACGTACTTTACATAGGAGGCAGTCAGCTTTATTCACAAATCAACACGGAGGCATACATGGCTATGTATCGGCGATGCCTTGTGTAAGTGGCCCCATTGGGACCTGCAGGGATGGGTGGTGTATGTGTGTACTTTACGTATGCGCCTGTGCAGGAGATGGACAAAATAACCCAAAGACCTTGCAGTATACACAGTGTGATGCATTTACATTGTAGGCCATTTATCAGATGCTTTTTGTCCAAAGCGACTTACAGTAATTCATACACACATTCATACACTGATGGCGGTGGCTGCCATGCTAGGTGCTGACCAGCACATCAGGAGCAGTTTGGGGTTTAAAATCTTGCCCAAGGTCACTTCAACATGCAGACCAGGGGAATCGAACAGGCGACCCTGATGATGCTGATGCTTTCTCTGACATTTATGGCCGTTTGAATGTTAAAACGCTGGGATGCATACCTTGAATTGTATGTAGGGAGATTTCAGACTATTTGTCATGATGGAAGGCCTCCAGGTGACAACTGATGGAGGAGGTGGAGGTCCTCTACAGGCCGGTGATTTGGGAGGCTGCAGAAGGTTTCAGTAATGTTGATGTTTCTGACAACGCATATGTGAACAGGGGCGTTTTCACCTGGGAACTGGAGAAAATTACGAGAGAGAGCCCACACTGGTGTTTAACAGATGGCGGCGTACGTTGTGGGTTGAATGTATCCATCGGCGTTTTCAAAAAGAAAAACTCTTTATGAGGAGTATTGCTTCCTTGGCAGCTGGCCTTGGTGCAAGAGGCATCGAAATAGCAGCCTTGCAACGTTTTATAATACTCAGAATGTTTATTCTTTCTTACTTGTGAAAGAATCAGTGCTATTTTCTGTTGTGTGTTCATTTGTGGACTTTCAGTTGTGCGGTGTAAAGAATCAAGTTACTTCACTCAAAGCTGACAGAAGTGCCTGGATTTTTTTTAGAGATATAAATCACAATACGCTGACAGCCAGGCCTGCCGTCTCAGTCTCTACAGCTTTGAAGTAATTTTCCTTTGTTTGTCCGTGTATTTGCGTTGGTCTGTGCGAATGTGCATGTGAGTCTGTTTATAACTAGAGCAATCTAAGCGTATGTGTGCAGCGGCGGGGGCCAGGCGGCGCACTCGCATAGAGACCGCCTTTGGGAGCAGCAGTCTCCCTGATGGATGGCCTACCCATCGCACTACGCATACCCCCATGTAATACCACCAACCCAGCTGCTTCGCACGTGTGTTCCACTGGGCTTCCTTGGCTCAAGGTACATCCTAAACTCTAAGCCTGGGACGATGCCACATCTAGTTTGGATATAGATAATATCTTTTCTGCTGCAGAGGTAATAGAAATAACACATTTCCTCCTGAAATGCATAATCTTACGGCTGATGAAATCATAAACTTCCGACCTTAGCAAATGAAAGAGGAAAATCCCCATGTAACCCTAAACAGTATGATGCTTTTCCCATCTGAACAAGGTAATGTAGGATTCATGCGTGTTGACAGCTAGCAGCACTTGGGTGCTTGTACAATGTGGTGTGCGTACTCTCAATCCTAGGACAAAAATATCTTTATGAAACAGTGGCAGTCACACATCCACCTACCTCTTCTCATGTATACGTCTATATTGTCGGATGCTAGTGTGCGTGTGTGCTCCTGAAAAGAGGCTAAACCTATATAAAGTGATCTTTTATGTTTGCAATCTCTTGTACTTGCCTGTACATGATATACTCTGAATGAACACGGGCAGGTCAAGGTTAGAGAAGCAGAATACAGAACAATCATCAACAAAGTCATAAAGCAATACCATATAGCACATATGCTTATGGTTATCATATTGGATTGCATTTTTAACTACAGCACCCTAATTGTCTGACTTCTCAACACTGTGAAAACTTTCTAATGACTGGCAGTCACTGCAAGGAAATGATGAGCCACACAGACGGTACAAAAGGTGCCACGGTAATCAATTTGCGGCAGACAGGAGACCTGTTAATTACAAAAATCATTGACATAATTTCCACACACTTTTGCTGAAGGATTAAGCCTTTAATTATCCCTTTTTCCACATTTTTAAATACGAAATAGCCAATAGTCATCAAACTGCGATTATGTTGCTCACTGCATGAAAGATGCATTGTCTGCATGATACACCACCCGATAGGCTGACATGAGATATTTTTACAAATCCCCCTGACACAACACCTATAACTGTTTACACACGCACCGTGCATTTTCCAGCAAACATGAGTCACTTCTGTTCTCATTACTTACCATATTAACAGTTTTTGTCTCCATGTTTCATGTTTTTACTATGTGTTTTCATTATTCTCTTAATTTTTGGAAGGCAGCTTCTGACAACAATGCAGATGCTGGTCAGCTGGCTCTTACTAGCAGATGTCTAAGGCTAGGGACATAAACACATGGACGCACCACAACCAGGCTTAACAAATGCCCGAGGTTCACAGAACTAACCAAGATGCGCTTTGTCAACAAGTCATCGACAAGTCTGTCTGTAGATTAAAGGAACAAATCAGGATGAAGCAAGTGTCACATCGTCAAGACGTTTTTTTTTTTAAATCTGATGTCATACGATTGGTTTCTATGAATTTTCCAGCCATGAAAGTCAATGTCATCAGTCAGCCAGTTTTCACTCCCAGCTTGTCAAACACAGCAGGCTGGTCAGTGGCCCTGAGGGGAGGCGTCTAAGCTTGACACTGAACGTACGCAGAAGTGCCCCTTCTTGAAGCGCCCCTCTAGTGCAGGAGCAAGTCTGGGTTGGTTGGTGACTGGGCAGGTTGGTTCGGTCATCAACTGAACTCTCAGAAGACTGGGGTTCATGCCCTATTTCTGACGTACATGACGTTGACGTTACATAAGTTATGTGACACATTTTAACCAAAAGCATGATGTTTTCCGAAGCCTAACCAAGAAGTGACAGGAAACAAACTCAAGGAAGAAAGTCCAAGGTAGACAGGAGCACATAGATACAAAGTAACATTTCAACACCACGTGCATCTTTAGCAGAAACAAACATTACGGAGACTTACATCCTCTTAATTAACCTCCCCTAATTAGGACCTAATCCAGCACAAGTGGCTTTGAGAAATGAAGAGGCACTTGTCAGTCATTTATGGAGAACAGCAATGTGCTTATTGGACACTTACAGTTTATCATACTAATAGGCCATTCAACCAGCCATCTTATGGTCTTTGGATTGACCCCAACACAATAAAAAACAACAGCTACTGCATTTTGTTCATCAAGGCTAAGGGTAATATGTGTAGGAAACAACTGAGCAGGGAAGTAGCAGGGCTGGGCTGAGGCGTGAGGTGAGGCAGGGCAGGTGTGGAGGGAAAGCAGACTGAAGAGGAGCACAAGAACACTGGAGGGATACAACCCAGAAAACACACAAAAACACATAAAACACAAATAAAAGGAGACAGAAATGGCAGACCCATGACATTACTTCACAGATTCTGCAGAATGTAAGTGTACATAACGTGACTGTTATCCAGACTTTTCGGTTTTGTTTTTTCCCCAGTACCCTGTGGGTCCCCAATATTTACAAAAATAATGTATTTTTCCTTCCTCCAAAAAAAAACACCCACTTGTTACTCCAATGTTCCCCATAGCTTAATTATCTTCCACTGTGGCTATATTTAAGTACCGTTAGGAACTGGTAAATATTGTATTAGCACCAGATTCATGGTTTTTACACAATTACTGGAAATCATTGTCTGTGTTAAAAAAGAAAGAAAGAAAATGTTCTTTTTCACAGTACTAACAAATACACGAGCGATGTTGCATTTTGATTCAGCGAGCAAGGATGGTGTCAACTGCACTCACTCACTGTAAATTATGTGTGTTATAATTTTACATAACTATGATTGACATCTAAAATCTGTCGCTAACAAATTCACCTCATATACAGGTAATTTGCGGCGGCAAAGGTGAGTTTACACCAGCATTTTTATAACCACACGACAGCCAACTCTTGGAAAATCCACAGAGATTCTGCAAGTGGCATAAAGGCAGGTGAACTGGGTCAAGATGTAGAGGCTAAAGGTTACCGTTGGTGGATGAGCAGATATTGCACATAGTGGATAAAAAGAATTTGCTGTAGTGAAAGCGTTTAATTAGCTGTTTTGAGGGGGAAAAAATATTTCACTGTATCTTATGTACTTCAGATTGAGCAATGTGCAGAATGCTATGTCCTTTAAGATGTTCTAATTCATTTCAAGCTGGCTTCAAAGATGTCGTACTGTTATGTTTCATTACGGTTTTGCCTGATGGTACAATAAGCTTCATGGTAAAGGGCAGCAGCAGTGACAGAACTATGCTCCTCTCCACAGATTTATGCTAATCTCGTCTCCACGTTGGAGTGTTTTAATAAGTTGATTAATTAAAGCTCTGTCTTTTGATCCCTTTTTCTTCATTACAATGCTGTCCTTAAACTTGTTTTTCATAACGTTGAGTTTGTGCATCACTTGACTTTCAAGGAGACAAAGATGAGTGTTTGTTATACAAGTTCTGACACTGAGAGGCCAAATGTAAGATACTAACAACCCAAGCATTACTCGCTGTGTGCATCCTGTGAGTCATAGAAAATGGGACCTGAGGTTTTCTCTTCTGTGTGTGTGTGTGTGTGTGTGTCTGTGTGTGTGTGTCTGTGTGTGTGCGTGTGTCTGTCAACCTGATTACCTGAGTGGAGACAGGTGTACTGGACCAGTGTGGAGCCATTCCAGCTGCCTCTGATCCTCTCATCAAGACTCCTTCAGACACTCAGCTCTTCCACGGCCGCCTCGCTTAGACTGCAGTGCCTGTTCGGTCTATCTGCATCGCGGGCCTCATTTTGTAACTTTTGATTTCTGTTGATTTTGCATTTTCACCAATCCTGCCCTCCTCTTCCTGCAGTTCTGTCTGCCCTGGTCCTGGTCCTGGTCCTTCTCTCCAGCCTCCACCTTTGTCAGCTCCATTCCCCACTCTTGTTTTACTACAATCTAAACCCAATCCCTTCAACTTCTGCAAAAAGACTTCTTTCAGTTTTCCTGCCTCTCTGCATCCAGTACTTGGCGTCACTAGCCTAGCCTTTAATTCAGTGATACTATTTAATAAAATAACAAAAACGTGACAAAACACAGGCACATTTATCAGTGTGACAACACAAAGTGCAGCACGTAGAGAAAGCACTGCGAACAGACAAACAACCAAAAATATAGAAAAGCTGCAAGGAAAATCAAATGACAGCAGAAACAGAAACAGTTTCCGGGGGACATGCTTATTGTACCAGTGAATGCACATTTTTTTTTAGCTAATTTTTTTCCACTTAGCAGACTTCAACTCTTTCAAAAGTCAGAAACCATGGCAACAAGTTTGTCCCTTTGCCACTGGAAGCGGTTCCTGTTGCCGTCTGTGCTTGCTGTGTTTGTGTTTTTGACATATGCATATTGGTACGGGCTTCAGCCACCATGACCCCTCTGCAGGATGGACCACCATGAGATGTCACATTTTTAATTGATTAAATTCACAGAATGCTGTTTAGTAGTCTTTCCCCAAGTGTATTTTACAGATCTACAGAAATGTGTTTGGAGGCTGATGCAAAGTTTACTTCCAAAACAAGTTGCATCAGTACCTTTTTTTTCCCTCTGCAGTTTTAAGTCTGATGTCCTCAACAACCCCTTTTTGAAAAAACACCGGAGTCTTTTTTTTTTTAGTTTACATGCTGATGACTAATCTGTTTCCTAACTCCTTAACACCACATACTGTATCTCCGTTACCCTTCCCTTAGCATAATTTAATTCCCACAACCTCAGTTTGTAAGGAGTGCATTGCTCAAGTCTTGAAATATCTAATCAGAGCTTGACAAAGTGGGAGGGGTGGAGAGAGTGCAAAAAAAAAAAGGAATGAAATCTAATTCATTAAAGTCACTGACCCAAATAGAATTAACCAGTGGCCTAGAGTAACCAAGTATGCGTGAACCCACAAATATTAGCAAGGTGCTCTGCAGTCTAAAGGTGGCATGAGGGGAAAAAGGATGAAACAGCTCAACGGTATTTTATCTCATAAAATCAGAATGGTTTTATCCTTTCAAAATGTACTCGTAGAAGTTGTAGAACACTGACAACAATTACAGACTTAAAAGGGCTGTATGTAACAATCTGTAGCTATCCAAACATTTTGACCTTCTCCATCTCTCTGTATCCTACACCAACCTGTGGACAAGTTGTTTAAAGGTCCCATATTATGAAAAACACGTTTTCTCTGGTCTCTACATGTTTAAACTGGTCCTCCCTGAGCCTGCCAACTCCCAGAATGAGGAAAACAAATTATTCCTGCATGGTCTCTGCAGCCCACCCACTGGTAAAACGGTGCTCCTACAGACTGTTCAGATTCAGCTCCTGTCGTTACGTAACCTGAGGAGTTATTTTCATAAGACGACCTCCTCTGTGCAGTGATAGGAGACATCCGAGAGGGGGGCGTTCATCCCGGAGGTGAAGTTTGGTGTGTCCAGCAGTGAGATAGCAGTGTAGCAATGTCGTCACTCAGAGTTAGAAATGCAATTTGCTCTGTTGTTGGTTGTAAAAATCAACATCAGCCTATATTCTGTCCAGCTACAGAAGAACAGATGAGACAGTGGTTGTGTTTCATTTTTAATACAACATGCCGGCTACGGTTTGTGTAAGTTTGTGTGTGTGTGCTAAACACTTCACATCGGACTGCTTCGGTAAGGAGTAGGGCTGGGCGATAAACTGAAAATTTACCGTTACCGAGATTTGCGACGATGACCGACATCATTTTCCCCATGACGATAAATTCGGTATTTTAATTAAAACAAGGAAGTAAAAGTCTGTTGTGCCCAGTGTGCGAACTATACCGCGGCTTTCGGGGGCACTTGCGCGTGCCTCAGAGCGAGGACTTACTCAAAACACATCCATTATTACAAGCCTGAACGTCTACTTGCCTTATGTCAGCACATACAGTGGGTACGGAAAGTATTCAGACCCCCTTAAATTTTTTACTCTTTGTTAAATTGCAGCCATGTGCTAAAATCATTTAAGTTCATTTTTTTTCCTTTTAATGTACACACAGCACCCCATATTGACAGAAAAACACAGAATTGTAGACATTTTTACAGATTTATTAAAAAAGAAAAACTGAAATATCACATGGACATAAGTATTCAGACCCTT